>JARQOD010002095.1:0-83776 GCA_033576555.1 Oophaga sylvatica
ATTTTCCTGAGCATGCCATACCCCATATGTGGGGAAAAAACACTGTTTGGGCGTATGACAGAACTTGTAAGGTAAGGAGCGCCATTTGACTTTTGAATGTAAAATTTGCTGTAATAATTAGCGGACGCCATGTTGCGCTTGGAGAGCATCTGATGTGCAGCTAAACAGTGGAAACCCCCACAAGTGACACCATTTTAGAAATACACCCCTCAAGGATTTTATCCAGGGGTATAGTGGCATTTTGAACCCACAGGTATGACACAGAATTTGATAACATTAAGTTGCCATATTGAATATGTTGTCATTAGTGCTGCGTGCAAGTGCTCGCTGCTCCCGTTTGCATCGGGTGCTTGAGTATGCACCGAATGTCGCAGGTGCTCGAGTGACATGCTCGAATCCCTACCTGCATGTTTCACAAGCGTTAGACACCCAAAAAAAACATGCGGGATACACGATTTTCCGTACATCCCGAGCACCCGATGCAAACTGAGTGCAAGCACTTGTGCTCAAACATAGCAGTTATATAGTAATTTTTCATCACCATGATGGCGCCACGAAAGAGGAGATTCGCCCTTCAAGGACAGTAAACCTTCAAGATAAAATGGGCAGCTCCTCTCCCACATCAGTTGGTTTTAGTCCTTGATGAAATCTTGGAAGACAGAAGAGGATGCCTGGGTCGGATGGATTGGCAGGCAGTGGTCTGCTACATCCGTCACCAGGGTGGGTAGTCGCCTCGGGGGCCATGTCTCGCATGCCCTCCCTGAAAGCATGGCCACAACCCATGAGGCGATGCCCGGGTGAGATAAGATCCTCGAGGCCCGTTTTACGTGCCCTCCCTGTTGAGAGTAGTGGCCATGCAGTCTGCGACACACATCAGTGCCAGGTGAAAGACAAGCCTCAGAGGCCAAGTCTCGACATGCCCTCCCTGTTGCAAGCGCGATTACGCCACAGGCCGGAGGGGGGAGCGGTCACGCAGGACTGTGAGGCACGTCAGATGCCTGGATGAAATAGGACTGCATTTTTGGCCCCCCTGAGGAGTACCTGCAGGCTAAAGGTGCTTCCTCAGGTAAGATCTGCTCCCTCGGTTAAGTGCGCTGATCCCAGGTCCAGGGGACTGCCGCGAGTTTCTGGGCAGCAGCGCATATCGGCGGCCGGGAGCGCGTGCTTGTGGTCAGGCGCAAATTGGATGTGAAATGCCGGGTGAGCGCGGGGACAGCGTGCTCCAGGATGTATGGCTGGACCGGGGGTGAGCACCGGAAGTGACCTAGGTGCACCAAAAGTGAGGTTCGGGTGCGCGCAAGGTCCTGGTTACAGCGGGAGTCTGGCAACCGATTTTGGGAAACACATGAGCACAGGGATCTGGAACTGCCAGGCACGCCGAGGGTGACCCAGCGCGCACCGTAAGTATAATGTGCGCGGGCACGGAGTCTGGAACGGCGGGGCGCGGATCAATATACCAGTGTGCACTGGGTAGGAGCGCGCACTGCAACAGAAGGTTAATGAGCCAGGTGGTGACATTTTATTAATTTAAAAAAAAAAAGTATTTAAAGAGGAGGCAGAGGTACAGGCGGTGGCAATCATGGATGCCTTTTCGCCTGAGCACTTGCAGCCTCACCAGCAGCAGGTGTAAGGTTCTGTGTACATGTTCCTGAAACTCAGTTTGTTCGTCAGCCATTTTACTTTCTGTCTTGCTGCAGCTATCTTGCCCTCAGTCAGAATGGAGTTTCCAGCTTGCATGTTCCCGCCCTGATTCTCTCCTTTGCTTCTTAAGCAGCCACATCTGAGCAATCAGTGCTTCAGAATCTAGCCTGCAGTGAACCTGTGACCTGACTCCTAAAGCCTTGGACCCTGTACTCCAGCTATTCCTACTGAGGAACTCTGAAGCACTTGTGGACTCTGAACCCTGCTCTTTGAAAGACCCACGTTTGCATGGACTTACGGTAACAGAGAAGAAGATCCTGAACCTGTTGTGGAGAGTGATTGCTGAGCTTAGATTACTCTGGCCTGCTGTGTCTCCTGCTTCTGTGTCTGCAAACTGTGTGACTATTTTTGCCAACTTGTATGAAGGAATACAAGACTTTCTATATCAAACCTGTGTCTCATGTATTTTCATCGCACCCAAGCACAAGACGCTATATGAACTGTACTACATACATTACAAGATTCTGAAGCCAAATGTTAGTGTCTGCTGGGTCTGGAAAGGCTGTGTCTGCTGTAACTGTGGATATCGGATGTCCGGTTGTACTTTCTGTGATGACAGTGGTTGTGACTTCTCACAACCATTCCAGGTGAGCAATTCCCTTAAGTGTTTTTTTTTTCTGCAGTGTTACCACAGGTAAACACTATTGTTTGTTTTTTTTTCTTTTCTCTTTTTTGTCTGCTGTAACTGTGGATATCAGATGTCCGGGTGAACTTTCTGTGATGATAGTGGTTGTGACTTCTCACAACCATTCCAGGTGAGCAGTTCCCTTAATTTTTTTTTCTCTCTGCAGTGTTACCACAGGTAAACACTATTGTTTTTTTTTTTTCTCTCCTCTTCTTCCAGTACTCCTGTCTTAAAAGATCTGGAAAATGGAGGCCCGCATAAAGGAACTTTGCGGAGTGATGATAATATCCTTACAGATTTGCAGAATATAAAGACCCGTTTTTCAAGCCTACAGGACCTCACTAATCACAATTTGCAAGTGTTTTGGACAGACTGCCCAGGATTTGCGAGCCAGGATTGAGGTTCTAGAGGAGCGAGTCCAGACTCCTGCCGTAGCCCCGAGTTCTGGGATTCCAAGTTGCCCCTTTTCGTTTTGGCGGTGAACGTGAGAAATTCAGGGGATTTATTAATCAATGCAATTTTTTTTTTTCTGCACATGCTTCACAATTTCCCATGAACGATATAAGGTGCTTACTATAATTATGTTGCTTACCAACAAGGCTTTGATGTGGGCAAACCCTCTGATTGAGACTGAGGATGATTGTTTGAATCACCTTGATGCTTTTATTTCAGCCATGGGGCAGGTGTTTGATGACCCCAATCGAGGTGCAACAGTGAAGCAGCCATGTTAGCTTTGCGCCAAGGTAAGCACTCGGTAGCTGAATATGCCTTGGATTTCAGGAGATGGGCCCTTGATACCACCTGGGACAGTTCCGCCAAAAAATCTATTTTTCGAAAGGGGTTATCTCCACTGATTAAGGATGAACTTGCTCGTGCCGACCCTCCCACTGCGTTAGGTGACTTTATTAACTACTGCATCCGTATTGATACTCGTCTGACTGAACGCAGGCAAGAGAGATGGTTCGAAAGCAATCGCACTAACCTTTTCCTACCTTCCTCTCCAGCTAAGGAACCTTTGAGTAGGATTACACGGGAACCTGAACCTGAACCCATGCAGGTAGACTCTTTACAACGACGGGTTAGTGATGCACGCAAGGAACATCGTTTTAAGGAGAATCTATGTTTCTATTGTGGTAAGTCAGGGCACTTCATTATAAACTGCCCCAGCCGTTCTCGTAAGACTACTGCAGCACTCATTCATTGTGAGTGTTGCGAGAGGGGATCTGTCAGGTCCGAGCCTCAGGCTCCAGAGAGATCTGCAGCAACAGATCTTGATTTCTCGGACTTAAACTCCGTTACCTCTGAGGACGTTGACTGTGTAAACGCTGCCATTTTTCAAGTTTCCTCAGCGGTGTCCCAGCTGAGTTGTAAGAAAAACAATTCTCATTGCTTTCTTTCCATCAAACTCTGGGTTGACTCAGCTTGGGTGTCTAGCTCTGCTATGATCGACTCAGGGGCAAGTGGAAATTTTATGGATGTCTCCTTTGCTCTGAAACAGGGGATACGTTCAGTGAAGAAGGCTACTCCAGTACAGATGGAAACTGTGGATGGCTCCCTGCTGACCTCTGGACCAGTGGATCAGGAAACAGAGCCTTTGAGGGTTCTTATGGGTAAAGATCATCAAGAGAAACTGTCCTTTATGCTTATCTCTTCTCCCCACTTTCCCATTATTCTAGGGCTACCATGGCTGCAGGCTCAGAATCCTACCATTAACTGGGAGACCAAGGAATTACACTTTCCAGAGAAACAGATGAGTCCAAAAGTTTCAGCTTGCTCTGTTCCTAAAGGAACCATGTCAGTCCCTGAACTACCAGCTGTATACCAGGACTATGTGGATTTATGTGACAAGAAGAACGCTGACCAGCTTCCTCCTCACTGTCCATATGATTGTCCAATTGAATTATTGCCTGGAGCAGAGATACCTTTTGGTAAGATCTACCCCTGGCGGGGCCCGAGCTAAAGGCTTTAAAGGATTACATAGACGAAAATCTAGCCAAGGGCTTCATACGCCCGTCTTCATCTCCTGCAGGTGCACCCATCTTCTTTGTAAAGAAGAAAGATGGATCTCTGAGACCATGCGTAGACTATAGGGAACTCAATAAGGTTACTATTAGAAACCGTTATCCATTGCCTTTAATCCCTGAGTTATTGGAGAGAGTGCGACATGCCAAAATTTTCTCTAAACTAGATCTTCGTGGGGCCTATAACTTAGTCCGTATTAGACCTGGGGATGAATGGAAGACTGCATTCAGGTCACGCTATGGACACTTTGAATATCTAGTTATGCCTTTTGGTCTGAGTACCGCCCCAGCCACTTTCCAACACTTGGTGAATGACATCTTCTGGGATCTCCTAGATACATTCGTGGTAATTTATTTGGATGATATTCTAATTTTTTCTAACTCCACAGAGGAACATCATGGACATGTGAGAATGGTCTTGGAACGTCTAAGACAAAATCATCTTTACATCAAACTTGAAAAGTGTGAATTCCATAGGACCGAAATTCAATTTCTGGGGTATGTACTGTCTACACAAGGAATTAGTATGGATGGAAGCAAAACCCAAGCCATCAAGGATTGGCCAAGTCCTAGAAATGTGAAGGAGGTACAGCGCTTCATCGGGTTTGCCAACTTCTATAGACGTTTCATTAGAAATTTCTCTGAGGTAGTGTCACCTATCACCCAACTTACCCGGAAAGAGTCTAGGTTCTCCTGGACTCCCCAAGCCCAGGAAGCATTTTCCCGTCTAAAAGATAAATTTACCACTGCACCTATACTAGTACATCCCAACCCCGAGCTTACCTTCATAATAGAGGTGGATGCTTCAGACTGTGCCGTTGGAGCTATACTCTCTCAGAGAACAGGTGAGAAGAATGTCTTGCATCCCTGTGCCTTCTTTTCCCAGCAGTTGTCTTCGGCTGAGAGGAACTACGATGTGGGCAATAGAGAGTTGTTGGCCATTATTGCCGCCTTCAAAGAATGGAGACACCTTCTTCAGGGTGCTGCACAGCAAATAGTCGTCCTGACAGACCATCGTAACCTTGAGTTTATCAGGTCGGCTAAGTGCCTGACTCCTCGCCAGGCTCGCTGGAATCTTTTCTTAAACCAATTTAATTTTATCATTTCTTATAGACCAGGATCGCGCAATGGAAAGGCTGATGCACTCTCTAGGATTTACTCAGCAGAGACACGTCCAATTACTCCTCCTAAGACTATTCTTCCTGACTCTAGATTCCTAGGAGTAATTCATAATCAAGACCTACTTAAGGACATCAAGGAAGCATACCATGCGGATTCCTTTTTGGCACAACCCCCAAGGGACGTAAGTCTTGTCTTTAAGAATGGTGTGTGGATTCAGGGACAACGCCTGTATATTCCTGAAACAGTCAGATTGAGAGTATTGCAACTCATTCACGATTCCAAGATAGCTGGGTATAGAGGAATTCTAAAGACACAGGAATTTCTTTCTCGTTTCTTTTGGTGGCCCACTTGCAGGAAGGATGTTTTAAACTATGTCACTTCATGTGAAGTCTGTGCAAGATGCAAAACACCTCGCTCCTCACCAACTGGTCTGTTACAGCCTCTTCCCACCCCGTCCCGCCCGTGGGGATCCATTTCTATGGACTTCATTGTGGAGTTACCAACCTCTCAAGGGAAGAACACCATTCTAGTGGTGGTTGACAGTCTAACAAAGGCAGCTCATTTTATCCCTTGTGTCGGCTTACCCACTGCAAAACAGACATCAGATTTGATGATTAAAGATGTGTTTCGCTTACATGGAGTACCGGATGAGGTTATTTCGGATCGAGGGGTGCAATTCACTTCTAGGTTTTGGCAAAATTTCTGTGCAGCATTGGACATTAAAGTAAACCTTTCTTCTGCTTTTCATCCCCAGACTAATGGACAGACCGAACGAACCAATCAAACCCTGGAGCAGTATCTCCGCTGCTTTATCTGCCATCTACAGGATGATTGGGTGGATCTACTTCCATTAGCTGAGTTTTCGTATAACAACTCTCAGAGTGCCTCCACTAAGCAGTCTCCTTTTTACTCTAATCTAGGTTATCATCCTAACATTCTACCACGATTTCCCATAGAAACGCCTTTACCAGCAGTGGCTGAAAGAATCACGTCTTTACAGAAGAATATGGATCTTCTAAAGGAGAATCTGGAATCGGCTCAGGAAAGGTACAAGAAAGCAGCAGATAAATTTCGTAAACCTGCACCAGCTTTCAAGGTAGGAGACTTGGTCTGGCTGTCAACCAGAAATCTTAAGTTAAGGATTCCATCGTCTAAGTTGGGACATAAGTACATTGGACCCTATAAAATCAGTAAAATTATAAGTGCCGTTGCTTGTCGTCTTCAACTGCCCAGAACTATGAGAATCCACCCTGTCTTTCATGTATCCCTACTAAAGGCTGCGACACCCAATACGTTTCCTGGACGTTCTTCTCCTTGCCCTGACCCAGTGCTAGTCGATGGTCAGGAAGAATTTGTGGTGGAAAGGATTTTAGATTCCAGGTTGTATAGAAATCAGTTACAATATCTGATTAAATGGCAGGGCTACCCAGTGGAGGACAACTCATGGGAACCAGTCAATAACGTTAATGCTCCTCGCTTGCTCCGTCAGTTTCATCAGAGGTACCCACACAAGCCTGGTCTGAGGTCATCCGGAGGTTGTCCCTAAGGGGGGAGTAATGTAAGGTTCTGTGTACATGTTCCTGAAACTCAGTTTGTTCGTCAGCCATTTTACTTTCTGTCTTGCTGCAGCTATCTTGCCCTCAGTCAGAATGGAGTTTCCAGCTTGCATGTTCCCGCCCTGATTCTCTCCTTTGCTCCTTAAGCAGCCACAGCTGAGCAATCAGTGCTTCAGAATCTAGCCTGCAGTGAACCTGTGACCTGACTCCTAAAGCCTTGGACCCTGTACTCCAGCTATTCCTACTGAGGAACTCTGAAGCACTTGTGGACTCTGAACCCTGCTCTTTGAAAGACCCACGTTTGCATGGACTTACGGTAACAGAGAAGAAGATCCTGAACCTGTTGTGGAGAGTGATTGCTGAGCTTAGATTACTCTGGCCTGCTGTGTCTCCTGCTTCTGTGTCTGCAAACTGTGTGACTATTTTTGCCAACTTGTATGAAGGAATACAAGACTTTCTATATCAAACCTGTGTCTGATGTATTTTCATCGCACCCAAGCACAAGACGCTATATGAACTGTACTACATACATTACAGCAGGAGCCACAGAGGCGGTCGCACTCACAAGAGAAGAATCAACCACGCCACAGCGGCAGTTGGAGGTCGCTCGGACAGCACACAGGTGGATTTTCGTGATCAGGGCCGCCATCAGGGCATTACTGCCCTGACAGGCGTATGCGGCGTGATCAGCAGAGGGGGCCTGCATTGGGCCCGTCACTTTTGCCCATCGGGCCCCACTAAACCAGCGGCAGGATTCTGCCCGATCAAGTAACTGAACCTGCTTCCGAGACGCAGGTTCAGTTAGGCCTCTTTCACACATCAGGTTTTCGCCGTCAGGCGCAATCCAGCATCGCGCCGTATCCGGTTTTATTATGTAAAAACGGATGAAACCGATCCGGTTTTCGGCCGGATCAGTCTAGCGGAAAATCTATATATACAGTGTTCCTACAGCCCATCTTTGACAGTTTGTATAGGAGCAAGTGCAGGTTGGAGAGAAGAGCAAGTGGCTGGTGAAGATGGACGTTGTGATAGGAAACATGAAGAATTTGGTGGATTTCACAGTGGAGGGGAATCGTTTGAAAGCGATTGTTCTGGAGAAGGAGAGAAAGAGACAGCAGCGCATCATGCGTCAGCGCTGACGCCGTTTCTGGATTCACCCCATCACAGCCCAGAGAATGTTGGGGATTACCTAACAATGTACACAACTTTGGTTAACAGGTGAAATACTTTGGCTAATACACAACCAGGGACACAACTTTGGCCAAAACGTAAAATTATTTTACCTTTACCCAAAGTTATGTGCCTGGTTTTGTATACCCAATAAATGTTACCTTTATTTTACCTTAGAAATAAATGACAGACAACCATTTTAATCAACCAAATTTACATTTATTGTATGAAAATGTATATGAACAAATTTTTTTCAATGTGAAAAATCTTTATTACCTTTTTTTTTCAATGTGAAATACGTTTTTATGCAAAAAATTTTTCTATGTCAACGACATTTCTGAATGTTTTTTAACCCCTTAATGTCCATTGACGTGCACAGTCCGTCATGGCCGGGTGTCAGTTCCGGCACCAGGACGGACTGTGCACGTCATCCCTTTGAATTACCACTGCGTGTAAACACGCAGTGGTAGTTCAGTGCTGACAGCTGTCTATGACAGCTGACAGGCACAGCAAGCGGTGCGGGGACCTTTGCCGTCGGTCCCCATACCCACAGCGCTGTGATTGGTCAGTCAGTCTGACTGACCAAACACAGCAGCGATCGCGCAGGAGATGCTGACATTTCAGCATCTCCAGCGCGATCAGTGCAGGAGCCGGCGCTGCAGTGGCCGAGCTTGCTGCACTGACAGCCAGGAGCGGTGCCCCCGCCGCCCCTGGCTGTTAACCCCCTGACTGCTGCGATCGAGCGCGATCGCAGCGCTCAGGGGGGTAGACAGAGGGTCGGGAGCTCCCTCTGCCTCAGATCGGCGCCCTGCAATGTATTTGCAGGGCCCGATCTCTGCCTTGATGACCCGGGGGTTGTCATGACAACCTCCGGGTCATCTAGCTACGGAAAGCTGCTGTGATCATGCTCACAGCAGCTTTCACCATAGGTACAATGCATTGCAATGCTGGAGCATTGCAATGCATTGTAACTGCAATAAAAAGTAAAAAAAGTGAAAGTCCCTTAAAGGGACAAGTTAAAAAAAAATCATTTTTTTTTAAAAATTGTAAAAAAAATATTAAAAAATAATTTAAAAAAAATCCCCTAAAAAATACACATTTTTATGTAATAAAAAAAATAAAAAACAAAAAATATACACATGTTTGGTATCGCCACGTCCGTAAAAATCCCATCTATAAAAGCGTAACCCTAGTTAACCCCTTCAGTGAAAGCCGTAAAAAAAACCACAAAAAAGTAGTAAATTATACTTTTTCCAAGTAGTATCATCATACCGCTTGGAAAAAGTGCAATAACACGCGATCAAAAAGTCAGCCATAAATAATCATGGTACCGCTGAAAACGTCATCTTGACCCGCAAAAAACAAGCCACCATACAGCATCATCAGCGAAAAAAAAAAAAGTTATAGCTCGCGGAATAAACTGATGCAAAAATAATTATTTTTTCTATAAAATTTTTTATTGTGTAAAAAACGCCAAAACATAAAAAAATATATAAATGAGGTATCGCTGTAATCGCAGTGACACGAACAATAAAGCTGCTTTATCAATTTTACCACACGCGGAACAGATGAAAAAAAAAAACTATTCCTGAATTGCTGGTTTTTGTTCATTCTGCTTCCACAAAAATCGGAATAGGAAACGATCAAAAAACGTTATGTGCCCGAATATAGTACCAATAAAAACGTCAGCTCGTCCCGCAAAAAATAAGCCCACAGATAACTCTGTCGGCCGAAATATGGAAAAATTATAGCTCTCAAAATACGGCGATGCAAAAATTTCTTACAAAAAATTATTCCAAAAAAAAGCATCTTTTAGTATGTGACAGAAGCTAAACATGAAAAAAGGAAGTAAATCTGGTATCGCTGTAATCGCACCGACCCGAGGAATAAAGTCGCCTAATCACTAATACTGCACGAGGAACGGCGTAAAAAAGAAAACCAATTCTTCACCTTTTGTGGATTTGTTCATTGTGCCTCCCAAAGATCGCAGTAAGGCGATCACAGTGGTTCCCCCCCACATATTGGGTATCAGCGTACTCAGGACAAAATGCACATCAACTTTTGGGGCCCTATTTCTCCTGTTACCCTTATAAAAATAAAAATTTGGGGGCAAAAAGGTCATTTTTGTGGAAAAAAATATGATTTTTTTATTTTCACGGCTCTACGTTATAAACTTCTGTGAAGCCCTTGGGTGTTCAAAGTGCTGACCACACATCTAGATAAGTTCCTTGGGGGGTCTAGTTTCCAAAATGGAGTCACTTGTGGGGGGTTTATACTGTTTAGGCACATCAGGGGCTCTCCAAACGTGACATGACACCCGCAGACCATTCCATCAAAGTCTGCATTTGAAAAAGGCACTCCTTCCCTTTCGAGCTCTGCCATGCGTCAAAATAGTGGTTTACCCCCACATATGGGATATCAGCGTACTCAGGACAAATTGCACAATAACTTTTGGGGTCCTGTTACCCTTTGGAAAGTAACAATTGGGGGTGGAAAGATCATTTTTGTGGAAAAGATATGATTTTTTTAATTTTACAGCTCTACGTTATAACCTTCTGTGAAGCCCTTTGGGGTTCAAAGCTCTCACCACACATCTAGATAAGTTCCTTGGGGGGTCTAGTTTCCAAAATGGGGTCACATCTGGGGGGTTTCCACTGTTTAGGCACACAGGGACTCTCCAAATGCGACATGGCGTCCAATCTCAATTCCAGCCAAAAAAGTCAAATGGCGCTGCTTCCCTTCCAAGCTCTGCCATGCGCCCAAATAGTGGTTTACCCCCACATATGGGGTATCAGCGTACTCAGGACAAATTGCACAATAACTTTTTGGGTCCTGTTACCCTTTGGAAAATAAAAATTGGGGGTGGAAAGATCATTTTTGTGGAAAAGATATGATTTTTTAATTTTACAGCTCTACGTTATAACCTTCTGTGAAGCCCTTTGGGGTTCAAAGCTCTCACCATACATCTAGATAAGTTCCTTGGGGGTCTAGTTTCCAAAATGGGGTCACTTGTGGGGGGTTTCCACTGTTTAGACACACAGGGGCTCTCCAAATACGACATGGCGTCCAATCTCAATTCCAGCCAAAAAAGTCAAATGGCGCGGCTTCCCTTCCGAGCTCTGCCATGCGCCCAAATAGTGGTTTACCCCCACACATTGGGTATCGGTGTACTCTGGAGAAATTATACAACAAATATTGTGGTTCATTTTCTACTGATACCCTTGACAAAATTTAAAAAAATTGTGTCGAAAGAAAAATTTTGGGAAAAAAAGTTAAATGTTCATTTTTTCCTTCCACATTGCTTCAATTCTTGTGAAGTACCTAAAGGGTTAATAAACTTCTTGAATGTGGCATGGAACACCTTGAGGGGTGCAGTTTTTAGAATGGTGTCACTTTTGGGTATTTTCTGTCATATTGACCCCTCAAATTCACTTCAAATGTGAGGTGACCCCTAAAAAAAATGGTTTTGTAAATTTTGTTGGAAAAATGAGAAATTGCTGGTCAACTTTTAACACTTATAACTTCCTAACAAAAAAAATGTTGGTTCCAAAATTGTGCTGATGTAAAGTAGACATGTGGGAAATGTTATTTATTAACTAATTTTTGTGACATATCTCTCTGATTTAATGGCATAAAAATTAAAAGTTTGAAAATTGCAAAATTTTCAAAATTTTCACCATATTTCCGTTTTTTTCATAAATAAACGCAAGTTATATTGAAGAAATTTTACCACTATCATGAATTACAATATGTCACGAGAAAACAAACTCAGAATCGCCAAGATCCGTTGAAGCGTTCCAGAGTTATAAGCACATAAAGTGACAGTGGTCAGAACTGTAAAAATTGGCCTGGTCTTTAACCTACAAAATGGCTTGTTCGTTAAGGGGTTAATAAACAAATTTTAACAACAATAGATTTTTTTTTATTTACACAGTTACAAGTTTGTGCAGTGTGGGGTGGAGATACTACTGGAGGGGCTGCGGGACACTTCGACAGTGGGAGTGTGGAGAGCGGACTGGGATGGTGGTGGGGAAGGATCAGGTAAAAGAGGTGAAGGGGTGGAAAAAGAAATGGAATGAGTGGAGATGTTGGAGGCAGAACAGGTGGGTGGTGGAGAGGAGGGTTGGGCAGGGACTGGAGGAGCAGATGTGGTTGGGAAGTGGTATGGGGAAGGAGGTTGGTACGGTGGAAGGATGTTGGTATGGGGCAGGTTGTTGGAATGGGGGAGGTTGCTGGAAGTGGGGAAGTTGTTTGTACTGGGGAGGTTGCTGGTATTGAATAGGAGGGGGAGGAGGGACGGTGGCTGGAGGGGGGGGCAGGTGTGGGAGGAACGATTGGGGTGGGTGGAGGAGGTTGGGAGATAACCTGCGCTAGAGCAGTGTGGCAAGTATGTGTGTAGCCCAGCTGCGCTTGGTGCCACATGTTACCCTGGAGGATGCATGAAAGGTAATTCACAATCAATCACCTGATATTCATTCACACTTCACATTTCCCTGGTACCACCAGAGGGAGCCCTTTAGAATACGCAGGTATATAAGGGCGTGGAGAGATAGAGCAGGGAGATGAAGAAGGCAGTCTAGCTGAACGTTAGCTAGTCGTTGGTTGTACCTCAGAGAGACGAGCTGAGAGGAAAGTTACCTCAGAACGTGCGGACTGATAGTTCCCTAGGGAAGTGGAAAGTGACTCTCGAAGTGAGCATAGATCAGTCTGACGGAAGGTCCTGATAGCTACTTCGGACAGAGCCTAAGAAGGAAGTGAAGGAAAGGGAACTGCAGTATTTGTAAGACCGAGTCAACTGAGGTATTGTTAGAGAGCGAGCGTGCCGACTCTTGGAGAGCGGTGAAGAGAAGGAAGCTGACATCTACTGCTGCTTGTGGTTATGTTAAAGGTGTGAGTAGGACGACAGGCAAGTGGAAAAGGGAAAGAGAGAGTGACTGAGGATGAATAGCAATGATGGCTTACCTCCACTCTGCACTACCGGACACCGGGTCCGAGCTTGCTAGAACCTTCACGGCTAGTGGGTAAAACCGGAGACCCTGCTGGACTTCAGGTCACAGAGGGGCCCAACAGTGCTGATACGTAACCGGGGTCAGGAAGAACAGGAGTCTGGTCAGCGCAACCATTGGAGACTTAGTTCTGTCCAAAAGAAGGCTCCACCACAAGATTAGCCGGGCGTAGCAAAGAGAACGGAGTTAAACTTTGTTTCATGCAAGTTAGAAACTCACACACATATATGAGTCGCACAGCCAGGGTTTTGGGGTACTCGGCACCGAGCCCGTTGATGTCTATGGGGAATGTCACGGTAGCACAGCTCGGTCCGTGCCCTGGGCGCTCACCGTAATGTGGGATATTTACAGGTGACTTGAATAATGATATGGGGATTCGTGACGCCACTTGTGGTGCCTGGTCAGGATGACCAGCGCTGCTATGCAGATCCACTGGAGGGTTAATATTGTGCAGCTAGATGTTAAGCCTCCCACAAGTAAGGCTGAGTTATCCTCCAGGGCAGATAGATGTGTAAGGGTGCAGGACAGACGGGGACCCGGCAGTCAGGGGCAATAAGGGAGACACACACATAAGTCACTTTAGTACCTTTACTGAAGATGTTGCAGGCACTTCCCGGAGCGCTGTAGGGTGAAGGATGCACATCCAGATTACTCCACTTGGTAGGTGTGTGGCCTCCTGGCCTCTGCCTTTATGTGATAAAGTCCTGACCTGCTTGTAGCTAGGTCTAACTTGGTCTCCGTCTTGCTCCTGGCTGATCTTGTGATTGGACCTCCTCTTGAAGCACACAGTCTCTATTTGCAGTGCACTGCTAGACTCCGTCCTCCTGATCCAGCTACGTATCAGCTCTGTGGTACTCCGGGGACTTGTAGTCCTCCAGGAACTCCGGTGTTCTCCTAATAGCTCATGGAGATCCCTATAGGCTCGGACCCCGGTGTCTGGTAATACTTGCTGAGGTAAGCTCTAAAGGCTTTTCTACCCCTGTTGCTGCTCTTTCCACTCGCCTTCGGCCTACCTGGATCCTCACACGATCACACACACTGGCAGTTGGTGGGCTGCCTCTTAGCCGCTCTTTAAGCGTCGGCACGATTTCTACTGAGCTACACTCCTAGATTCAGCTCTGACTAGGCTGGAGTGATTTCTCTGTCTCACTCTTACTAGACTCCACTTGCTTGGAACTGAATAGCTCTGCAGCCTCACTAACCTCAGCTTTGCACGTCCCTTTCTGCAGACTGACTGAGCTCTCTGAGATGGCTGCACTGAACTCCACTAGCAGACTGAGCTCTCTGAGATAACTGCACTCTCAGAAATGGCTGCACTGGACTGCACTAAACTGAAACTAAACTTCTTCTTTTATATGTCTTACACAGCTCCCTCTGGTGGTCTTTAGGGATAAATGAACGTGTGTGCATGTGCATAATGACCTCTAGTGGTTTATTCTTTCAGTGCACCCTTCTGGAAGATATGGATCCAGTCACAGCTGGGCTCCACATTCCCCCCTAGTAGAACTCAGCACTCCGGGGCTGAAATACAAAAACAGATAACAATAAACATTGTATAAATAACTCTTCCTTTACAGGAGGTAAGGCACTCTTGAACTGTTGCATAACGGTAAATAAACAACTATGTACATTAGCACAATGAGGGATTAAGGAATGGAGCAACCATAAAAGTCCCAGTCTCTTTTGGAAAAGGATGCTCAAAAAGGGGTAGAGAAAACAAGTAATAAATAATGTCCATTCACTTGTTTCAATTTTAAAAAGAAAACAGATTAATAAATAACGGTGTAAATAAGCATATTTGGACGGATTTGGACACAACTTTAGGTGATCTCGGGATACAGTTGCAGTCGTTCTTCCTCCATCCTTGCTAATTATGCACGTTTTCTTGTTGTCAAACCTTGAATTCTGTATGATGTAGGGCTCTCTTTCCCATTGATCGTCGAGTTTGTGTATCCTCCTCTTTCTTTTCAGTACGACTTGACCAGGTGCGAAAGGTTTAGCTGGCGCACTTTTGTTGTAGCGATCTTCTTGTTTATCCCTTACTCGATTGAGACTATCTTCAACGCAGGCCTGTACTTTTCTGTACTGTTCCTGTCTGTTTGTATCCCAGTCTTCCGTAGTCACATCTGCTTCTGGTTCTACAACACCAAGCTCCAGATCCATGGGCAGCTTTCCTGGTCTTGCCCGCATGAGGTAGGCTGGGGTGCAGTTGGTGGAACTCACAGGTATGTGATTGTACAGATCTACCAGGTCAGGTAGTAAGTCTGGCCACCGATTTCTCTCCTCGAGTGGTACAGTCTTCAGCAGGTCAATGACGATGTGATTCATCTTCTCACAGAGACCATTAGTTTGGGCGTGGTACGGTGTGGTTCTTATCTTCTTACACCCGTACAAGTGACAGAACTCTTTGAACAATTCAGCCTCGAAGGCTGGGCCTTGGTCAGTTAGCACCTGCTCAGGATATCCGTGTGGTCTGCAGAAATACGCTTGGAACGTCTTTGCTGCTGTCTCTGCCGTCAGATCTTTGACAGGGGCGACCACCAGGAACCTGGAGTAGTGATCCACCATTGTCAGGGCATAGGAGTATCCTGACCGGCTTGTTGCTCGTGGATCATCCCATTCCTGTGAAAGGCAGGTAGTTCAATCTCTTCCAGATCATCCACTTCTTCTTCTGTGTCCGATTCATGAGGCATCCTGGATAGGGCATCAGCGTTGGCATTCTTGCGGCCCGCTCGGTACTTGATTGTGAATTGGTAGTTGAACAGCCGAGCCATCCATCGTTGTTCCATGGCTCCCAGCTTAGCTGTTTCAAGATGCGTCAAGTGGTTGTTATCGGTGTAGGCAGTGAACTTGCTGGAGGCTAGGTAGTGCTTAAACCTCTCCGTGATGGCCCAGACCAGTGCCAGGAACTCCAACTTGAAGCTGCTGTAGTTCTCTGGGTTCCTCTCGGTCGGGCGGAGCTTCCTGCTTGCATAGGCGATGACTTTCTCCAGGCCATTTTGCTTCTGACTGAGGACTGCTCCCAATCCTTCATTGCTGGCATCAGTATACAGCAGGAACGGCTGGCTGTAGTCAGGGTAAGCTAGGATCTCATCACCTGTCAGGATCTCCTTCATTTCCTTGAATGCTTCTGCCTGTTCTTTACCCCAGTGGAATGGAGAATTTCTGCTCTTGAGGGATTGTCCCACCAGGAGGTCTTGCAGAGGCGCTGCTTTCTTGGTGTAATCCTTCACAAACCTCCGGTAGTATCCTGTCAGTCCCAGGAACTGTCGCACCTCCTTGAGATTTTTCGGCTCCGGCCATTTCTGGATGGCGGTGATCTTCTCGGGGTCTGGCGCTACTCCTTCTGAGCTGACAATATGTCCCAGATACTGTACCTTCTGTTTGAGCAGATGGCACTTTGAAGGCTTCAGTTTCATCCCATACTTGGACAGTGACTCGAATACCTCCGCCAGGTGCTTCAAGTGATCTTCATACGTTTTGGAGTACACAATTACGTCGTCCAGGTACAGCAACACAGTTTCAAAGTTGAGATGTCCCAGGCAGCTCTCCATCACTCTCTGGAACGTTCCAGGGGCACTGCTGAGTCCAAACGGCATCCTGTCGAACTCACAGAGTCCCATCGGGGTGGTGAAAGCCGTCTTCTCCCGATCCTCCTCAGCCACAGCTACTTGCCAGTACCCACTAGTGAGGTCAAGGGTGGAAAAGTAATTAGCAGTCTTTAGTGCAGCTAAGGATTCCTCAATGCGTGGTAAAGGGTATGCATCTTTATGTGTAATGCGATTTACTTGTCTGTAATCTACACACATTCTCATGCTTCCATCCTTTTTTCTGACTAGGACTAGAGGTGCTGCCCAGGGACTGCAACTATCCCTTATCACCCCTGCTTCCTTCATGTCACGTAACATCTCCTTGGCTTTCTGGTAGTGTGCTGGAGGTATAGACCTGTACCGTTCTTTAATGGGAGGATGATTGCCTGTGGGGATGTGATGTTGAACCCCCTTTAATTTTCCCAAAGTCGAGTGGGTGTTTGCTGAATACCTGCGCATACTCCTGAACTACTCGGTATACTCCTTGTTTCTGGTGGGCTGGAGTGGTGTCCGTCCCGACATGGAGCTGCTGACACCAATCCTCCACCTGGGTGGTCGGACCGTTATCCTCCACTGGCTGTGGGGAGGTTAAGGGCTCCGTCGTGTGAATGGAGTTATTATCCACAGCATGTAACTTAGCAACAGTGGCATAACGTGGTAATTTGACTTCCTCCTCTCCCCAGTTGAGAAGACGCACTGGCACCCTCCCATTATGTACATCCACTACCCCTCTGGCAGTCAAGAGTGTAGGTCTATGCTCTGAACAATGGGGCTCTACTACTGCTTGGTAGTTCTGTCCTCTCAGACCTATTGCTGCTCTACACCAAATAAGCATTTCACTCATTGGGGGTATCACAATGGGGTTCGGGTCTGTCACCCGTACATTACCAATCTCACCACCGGTCAGTTTCACTTGCTGCTGGCACATCAGGGTCCGGATCTCCTTCGGATCACTCCCTTTTGCCTTGGTCTGGCAACTTCAGCGAGCTGTTGGAGTAAAAACACAACCTCCTCCAAACAGTTACTAATAATGTTAGTGCCTAAAACCGCATTCAATCCATTTTCCTCATTAACAGTCTTCACTACAAGAAGTCCCTGATTCTTTAGCTCTACTCTACCCACTTTTACGTCTACATTTTTAGCCCCCAATAAGTCAAGAGGGAGGCCATTAGAGGCGTATACGGCAAAGTCAGGGTTTGGGGGTTGGAGACCGTCACTGGACCAGTATCTATTGTAAAGAACATCAGGTATGACGGTTACCTGAGATCCAGTGTCCAGCAGGGCAGGGATTGCGATCCCGTCCAGTATGATGGACAGGTATGGTCTTCCTCCCACAAACCTGCGGTTCCAGTATGAGGGGCCTGAGGAGTCTATTCCTGGGTGTTGGCCCTCGGACCCAGGATTTGCTCGTTTAAAGGACACCGACGTGCTGGGTGACCTTCTCTGTGGCAGCGGTAGCAGATGATCTCTCGGCACGGATGATGCTGGTGGCGGGTCCCTCCAGGGGATGGCGTTGTCCTCCTCCGGTGGGGCGACGTCCTCCTTCTCCTCTGGTTCATCCAAGGGACATCCTCTGGGCAGTCAGCTAGCCGGATCTTTCCTTCTCCTCCGTCGGCAGTTGCAGGGCACTCATTACAGTGGCCAGGTTTTTGGTCAGCTGGCGCACTTCTGAGCGCAGACAGTCCAGCTCAGTAGGGGGCGCCACCTGCGTTTTGGCTTCCGCAACCAGCGGGGAAAAGGTGGATGCTGCTGGCTTTAGGGTGGCTTCACTCGGGTGACACTGGGTTGCCATCTCGGGTGTTTCCACCAGTGCACAGTCCTGCTTTCAGCTTGGGACCTCAGTCCCCGTACAAATTGTTCTTTTAACATTTTATTCTCTTTAGTGACACTTATAGGGTTAACTTGTTTAAGTGCTCGCAGGGCCCCCTGTAGTCAGCAGGCATAGTCCCTAATGCTGTCATCTGGTTTCTGGGAGCATTGGTAAAACATCATCCGGAGATCTGTTTCAGTGCGGTCCTCAAAGATAGACTGTAGCTTTAAGAAAATTGCAAGCACTGATTCCTGGTCTGCAGCTGTCCAAGTCTCTACTTCTCTCTCTGCAGCACCAGTTAATTGTCCCACTACTACTGCAGCTCTCTGCTTTTCTGTCATAGGGTACATGTCCATTATGCTGCATATTTTCCGCTTGAACCCTGACAGGGTATCTGGCTTGCCGCTGTACTGAGGGAGCCACTTCGCTCCAGGCATGTATGGCAGCGTTAGCGGTACTATTGGGGCCACAGGACCAGGTGTGGGGCCAGTATTTACAGCCTGTGCGGCAGCGCCGAGGGGTAAGTCATTAAGGCCGTCGGCCTGGGCCGCGTTGTCGGCTGGCTGCTGCGACATGTCTGCACCCCCCTAGTTAATCGTGGCCTACCTTCTCTGAAGGCTGCAGCTCCGCAGGGCACAGGGGTGTGTAGAAGGACCTGCGTCGCTGGCGCTCTGACGTCAGAGCGTTCACTGAAGCTCTCCACAGGACCTGCCGCCGCGTCAGCATTGGGGGCGTGTCCAGGACTCAGCGCGCTTTTACAGGTACGCCCACTAGTTTTCGCGCCGTGGCGCTGTAAATGGCGGGCAATGGCGGGAAATCTTCACCACATTCAAAACACAGTCTTTTAGTGAGGCACACAGTACCCGGTGGCAACGGGCACAAGTTACTCCGTTGCTGCAGGGCACGCAATCCTGTTCGTGACGCGGGAAAAAGATGAGTCGCACAGCCAGGGTTTTGGGGTACTCGGCACCGAGCCCGTTGATGTCTATGGGGAATGTCACGGGTAGCACAGCTCGGTCCGTGCCCTGGGCGCTCACCGTAATGTGGGATATTTACAGGTGACTTGAATAATGATATGGGGATTCGTGACGCCACTTGTGGTGCCTGGTCAGGATGACCAGCGCTGCTATGCAGATCCACTGGAGGGTTAATATTGTGCAGCTAGATGTTAAGCCTCCCACAAGTAAGGCTGAGTTATCCTCCAGGGCAGATAGATGTGTAAGGGTGCAGGACAGACGGGGACCCGGCAGTCAGGGGCAATAAGGGAGACACACACATAAGTCACTTTAGTACCTTTACTGAAGATGTTGCAGGCACTTCCCGGAGCGCTGTAGGGTGAAGGATGCACATCCAGATTACTCCACTTGGTAGGTGTGTGGCCTCCTGGCCTCTGCCTTTATGTGATAAAGTCCTGACCTGCTTGTAGCTAGGTCTAACTTGGTCTCTGTCTTGCTCCTGGCTGATCTTGTGATTGGACCTCCTCTTGAAGCACACAGTCTCTATTTGCAGTGCACTGCTAGACTCCGTCCTCCTGATCCAGCTACGTATCAGCTCTGTGGTACTCCGGGGACTTGTAGTCCTCCAGGAACTCCGGTGTTCTCCTAATAGCTCATGGAGATCCCTATAGGCTCGGACCCCGGTGTCCGGTAATACTTGCTGAGGTACGCTCTAAAGGCTTTTCTACCCCTGTTGCTGCTCTTTCCACTCGCCTTCGGCCTACCTGGATCCTCACACGATCACACACACTGGCAGTTGGTGGGCTGCCTCTTCGCCGCTCTTTAAGCGTCGGCACGCTTTCTACTGAGCTACACTCCTAGATTCAGCTCTGACTAGGCTGGAGTGATTTCTCTGTCTCACTCTTACTAGACTCCACTTGCTTGGAACTGAATAGCTCTGCAGCCTCACTAACCTCAGCTCTGCACGTCCCTTTCTGCAGACTGACTGAGCTCTCTGAGATGGCTGCACTGAACTCCACTAGCAGACTGAGCTCTCTGAGATAACTGCACTCTCAGAAATGGCTGCACTGGACTGCACTAAACTGAAACTAAACTTCTTCTTTTATATGTCTTACACAGCTCCCTCTGGTGGTCTTTAGGGATAAATGAACGTGTGTGCATGTGCATAATGACCTCTAGTGGTGTATTCTTTCAGTGCACCCTTCTGGAAGATATGGATCTAGTCACAGCTGGGCTCCACATATAGACATAAGGAGGCCCTACACCTACTCAGTGATACTGGACGTGCATCCTCCACCCTGACGGCCTCCCGGGACGTGCCTGCAACTTCATCACCAGTAAAGGTACAGAAAGAGACTGTCTTGTGTGTGTCTGCATTATTGCTCCTTCACCCCTGCACCGCCATATACTCCGAGGGATCAGTCTCGCCTGTGGGAGACTTATCACCTTGCTGCCCCAAACCCTCAGAGGAACTACACTGCAGCGCTGGTCACCCTGACCAGGAACCACAGGTGGCGTCACGAACATTTCTACAATCCCCTGTAAATATCCCCCCTTTAGTGAGCACCCAGGGCAACGGACCGAGCTGCGCTACCCGTGACATCCCCCAGTGAAGTGAACGGGCTCGGTGCGAGTACCCCAAGCCCTGTACGTGCGACTCATATGCATTACATGCATCTGCTGGCTAGGAGATAGCGTATCCATGCGCTCAGCTACAGACTACAGACCGGAAAAAACTGTGGTTTGGCGAACTTCTTGCTTCTGAATGCATGGTTTGCAGAAGTATCTTAACCTCCAGAATGCTGTGGTTGAGCTGATTAAAGCCTGCAGCCATTTGCTCTGACAAGACTTTAAGACAGTTCTGGAACGATGCATTAAGATGCAAGAATTTGGGCGCATAGCTCCTTTCCTGACCCCTCTGCCGCTGCCGCCCAGTAGCCACAGGTGTACTAGAGGTGGCAGCGGCAGAAGGGTGGGGTAAGGGGAAATCTATCTCCTGACCAGTAGCCTCATGCAATGCACTCGGCCACGATGCTCCAGTGCTGGTGGAGGGGACAGATGGCTCACGTGTCTGGGAAGGTGCTGATAGGCCGGGGTGGTCGAAGTGTTCCTCGGTGGCGGACTCCTGAGGGATAGCTCCAGAAGGGTCCAACTCTGCAGGCTCCCGAGTGCTGGTCACCGTTCTGTGGAATAAAGAGAAAAAATACAATTAATATACTGATATTGAATGGCCCTGGCTGAAAAAAAAATTAGTTAGACATGTTAACATTTTTTTTTACATGGGGTGTGTAATATTTACCTTCTGGTGACCATTGTTGCTCGAAGGAACGACAGGGCTCGTGCGTACTTGTACTTGCTCCTGCGTCCTCCAGATCCACTCGAGGCCCGCATCTCCTTGTTGAACTCCTTCTTGAAGTGATCCCTCACAGACCACCATCGCTTCACAATTCTCTCCCCTGAAAACGAGAAAGCACAAATTGGTTAGTATACAACATCAGTGTTTCCCAAACTCCAGTCCTCACGGCCCCCACGGCTTATGTTTTCAGGATTTCCATAGTGTTGCACCAAAGGAAATCCTGAAAACATGACCCGTGGGGGCCATGAGGACTGGAGTTTGGGAAACACTGCTTTACATCCAGCAACCTGAACTGTGAATACTTACGCATTTGAGTCCGGGCCCGAGCATCGAGGTCCTCCCAGCGGTCCGCAAGTTGTGAACAGATTTCCTCCCAAAGTCAACGGGTCACGATGAGATCAGCATGGCGGCGGTCCCCCATGTTCCACAGCGGCTCCCTTTCTCTGACCAGATCGATGAGGAGGTCCACGGTCATCCCCCCCTCCTCATCGTCGGAGGGGGCTGTGAAGCCTGTTAAAGAAAAAGAGAAAAAAATATATATTAGTCTCCAAACTACCAAGGAAAAAAAAAAATTTGGAAAAAAGATCAAGCAAAAATGTTTAAAAAAAAAAAAACAGTTATACTTACACGATGATGACCGCCGCGTCGCTCACGCCGACGATCCTGGGAGGCACTGCGAAGACCTCTTGGCCGAGCACCAGATTCAGAAGACTATGAAAAAAAAATATTTATGTGCTTGGATGTAGGCATATGTGTTTGGGTGCAATGTGATGTCTGTACTAAATTCTTTTCTATGTATTGTGTGTAGTGTGATGTTGTGTTTCAGCGATGCATACAGGAAACTTACGAATTGCGAGCCCACTCCGGGTATCTCTCCACCCCGTCCTTCTTCTGGGAGCTCCTCTTCAGCTTCACTTTCCTGGTATAAATGAAAAATAATGCAATTAATATATAGATCAGAGAGGGGGGCGTGGCCTAGCAACATGTGAAGAGGACGCGTGCCTGCAGAGCTCCCACATGATCTAACTAAGTACCGCTGCTAAATCCCCACAGCACAGCTGGTATTTATGGTGGAGTGACCCTAGGGACTGGTGAAGGTCGTGGGGTCGTAGCTGAGCGCTCCTGACACATACCATGCCGAAAAAAGGCCAAAGGAGGATAGCAGGAGAGATGGCCCTGGGTCCCCAAGATGGTGCTGCTGCTTCAGTGAGTGCCCTGGCTGATGCAGAAACGAAAGTACATCCAGAAACAGAGAGGTAGCGGTCCGTTTGCAGCGATTTGCCCGAGTGGAGGAATTGGAGAAGGAGTCTTCTCAGGAGGCTGGAAAAGATCCAGACACCGGAGAAGGTATAGAGCGGGAGATGAATGAGGATGGGGAGGAGGTGACTGAAAGTGCTGGAGGACAGAGGAATCAGGAGGCTCTGACTAGCTGGGGAGAACTGGTGGAACAAAATAAGAAACAGCTTGCAGCGCTGAAGTTACAGGTCCCTGCTGAACCCACTATAAAGGATGTGTTGGTGGCAGTTATGCAATGTGGATCAGCTATTGCTAATGTGCTTACTCAGCTGGGCTTTTTACAGGAGTCAATGCAGAATGTAAAACACGACCTTCATACAGTTAAGGATAGAACTGGGCAACTAGAAAAAAAGAGTTGGTGTGGTGGAAAATACAGTCTCTAATTCTATGCAGTATAATAAAGAGCTTGAAAAAGACCTGGCTGCAGTATGGAATAAAACAGATGACCTTGAAAACAGGTCCAGGCGCAACAATGTGCGTATTGTCGGCATCCCGGAGCGATGCGAGGGCAAAAATCCTACTAATTTTATTGAAGCCTGGATAAAGGAAAAAGTTGGATCTGATAATTTGACCCATTTGTATGTGGTGGAACGCGCTCATAGAGTCCCGGCTCGTCCCCCTCCCCCTGGTCGCCCGCCAAGACCCATTCTGGCTAAACTATTGCACTACAGAGACAGGGGCAGTATTCTTAGATTTTCAAGTGACCACTCTGATCTAACCATAGATGGGTCTAAAGTTTCCTTCTTTCCGGACTTTTCACCAAAAGTGCAAAAAATGAGAGCTCAATTTGTTGATATTAAAAAACGACTGAGGGCCCTTGACCTCATGTACTCTATGATCTTCCCGGCCAAGCTGCGGGTTGAAGCTGGAAACAAATCTCATTTTTTTCTGGATGCTACAGAGGCTGCTGACTGGTTGGATCTGAATGAACAGCATTTAAGAAAGGTGATGGAGGAATGCGGTGAAGAAACGTGAATCTTTTGGACAATCTGGACGTCTTGAACTATTCCTATGTTTGGATAGTTGTTTATGTGCTGTGGGGTTTTATCCTGGAATATTTGGGGGGTGAGATGGGAACAAAAACGCCCGGTATTTGGCTTTATACATTTCAAGGGGAATAACATTGTTCTTCTGTGAGGTGGGCCTAATACAGTTGAGAGTTATGTTGGGATATGTTATTAGGGAGAAGGGTGGGATTGGGGGGTGTTTGGTCCTTTGATGGGTACATGTATGTCCAAAGGTACGTAGCTAAAAATGATTGGATAATGTTGTTCAAGTTTGAAAATATCAAGTATGGGGGATGTTACGATTCTTAGCTGGAATGTTAGAGGGATGAAATCCCCAGTAAAAAGACAGGCGATTTTTTCTGTTATTATGGATCGCAAACCAACTGTAATTTGCTTGCAAGAGACGCACCTCACACGTGAAACACTTAACATTCTGGATAAAAGATGGATATTAGCGGGATATCATTCCACATATTCTCAGTACTCTAGAGGTGTCAGCATACTGATTAAACGGGGTGCCAAATTTCTATGTAAAAGAGTGGTGGTAGATGAAGAGGGGATTTTTGTTTTCTTGTATTGTACGCTGTCTGTGGTCACAATGATACTAATATCTATATATATCCCTCCGCCATATAGCAGTAAAATCATATATAAGATCCTAACTATATTGAGAGACTTTCCAGGAGTCCCATATTTAGTGGTAGGTGATTTTAACAATATTTTAGATACCCATTGGGATAGAGGTACTCATGCACCTATAAAACCAGAGGCTAACTGTACACCATTCGGGGTGCTCCTGCGCGAATTAGCCTAACCGATTTGTGGAGATTCAGGAATCCTGGGATATACCAGTACTCATGTTTCTCCTCTACTTTCTCTTCCCTGTCTCGTATTGACTTGGCATTGGGGGATGGTCTCATATTGGGGAAAATTATAAACGTTGAATATTTACCAAGGACGGTGTCAGATCATTCGCCCCTATCTGTCGTTATTAAAGGAAATAATAATATGCTGAGGGATAGGCCGCTCTGGCGTTTAAATCCATTTTGGTTACAATTAGTAGATAAAACTGATTCATTCACCTCTGAACTACAGGAATTCCTTAGGTTCAATGAGAATTCGGCCTCTAGTCCGGTGGTGTGGGAATCCCTAAAGGCATATTTGCGTGGTATGTTTATACGTGAGATTTCAAAGATTAAATCTAGTTCTGGTAGAAAGTCCAAACTTTTGCTCCAGGAACTGGAGGATGCAGAGAGGGCTTTCTCAATACAGGTCACTCCCAGTACGCAGCAGAGACTGAAGGACGCTCAATCACGAGTGACCAAAATGTCTCTGGAAGTGGCGGCGCAGAAACGTATGTTTCAATCGACCCAATTTTTTGAGAATGCAGAAAGTGTGGGGCACCTACTCTCAGTTATAACGTCAGCACAGAAGGGATCCTCGTTTATACATGGGCTTAGTAGTGAGAGTGGGATGCTTGTTACTGATGCATCGGGAGTCCTGGGAGTTTTGGAGGTTTTTTTACTAACTTATATTCCTCTCATTCTGGGACATCTGCAAAGGATCTTGAAGATTTTTTGGAATTAGCTAAGCTCCCACGACTCTCTGATGCAGACAGAAATCTGCTGGACGAACCCTTGGGTTTGGACGAACTTGAAGAGGCCCTGAGTACTAAGTCTAATGGCAAGGAACCGGGGGTGAATGGCCTTCCCATAGAAGTATATAAAAAATATCAGTCGGTACTACTCCCGTTGCTGCTCACTACACTTAAAGATAGTTGTGGTCTTGGGGCCCTTCAGCCATCAATGAGGGAAGCTATTATTATGGTGTTACCAAAAAAAGATAAGGACCCTACTATCCCGGCATCGTATAGGCCTATTTCTCTTCTGACAGTAGACATCAAACTATTAGCAAAAATACTGGCTACCCGCCTGTCAAAGGTAGTGGAATCTTTAATACACCCGGATCAAACGGGATTTATGCCCTGTAAGTTAACGGCTGTAAATCTTAGAAGATTGTACCTTAATATGCAGGTAGGGGCGGATAATGCAGGGAGGAGGGCAGTCCTGTCTCTTGATGTTGCAAAGGCATTTGACAGTGTGGAGTGGAACTATCTTTTTGCCACACTTACCGTATATACTCATGTATAAGCCGACCCGTGTATAAGCCGACCCCCCTAATTTTGCCACAAAAAACTTGGAAAACTTATTGACTCGCGTATAAGCCGGGTGTATAAGTTGCCGTCCTGCTCTGTGCTCCCCATCCAGCTCTGTGGGCCCCCATTCTCCTCTGTACTCCCCTCCTCCTGCTCCATTATCCTGTCCTGCTCCTGCTTTCCATCCTCCCCCGTCCTGCTCCGTTCTCCCCCATCCAGCTCTGCACTCCCCCATTCCCATTCTCCTCTGTGCCCACCCCCGTCCTGCTCCGTGCTCTCCATCCTCCCCCCGTCCTGCTCCGTGCTCTCCGTCCTCCCCGTCCTGCTCCGTGCTCTCCGTCCTCCCCCCCGTTCTGCTCCGTGCTCTCCGTCCTCCCCCCCGTTCTGCTCTGTGCTCTCCGTCCTCCCCCGTTCTGCTCCGTGCTCTCCGTCCTCCCCGTGTTCTGCTCCGTGCTCTCCGTCCTCCCCCGTTCTGCTCCGTGCTCTCCGTCCTCCCCCCGTCCTGCTCCATGCTCCTTGTCCTCCTCCATGCTCCCCCCATCCTCCTCCATCATACTCACCCTCCCAGTGCCATCGCTGAATGCCCTGGCCGGCAATCATGCGTTCTCCCCGGCTTCCTGCAGCTCTCCCCGGCTTCCTGCAGCTCTCCAGCGCTGAGTGGTGACGTAATACCGCTCATTAAGACCATGAATGTGGAGGCCACGCCCATGGGAGTGGCGTCACGTCCATATTACATTACCTTAATGAGCGGTATTACGTCACCGCTCAGAGCTGGAGAGCTGCAGGAAGCCGGGGAGAGCTGCAGGAAGCCGGGGAGAGCTGCAGGAAGCCGGGGAGAACGCAGGATTGCAGGGACGTTCAGCGATGGCACGGGGAGGGTGAGTATGATGTCCCAGCCACCGGCTCCTGCTGCCGCATCCCCTCCCCCGCTGGTTTCTGCCCTATGACTCGTGTATAAGCCGAGGGGGCATTTTCAGCACAAAAAAAGGTGCTGAAAATCTCGGCTTATACACGAGTATATACGGTAAATGCATGGGTTTCGGTCCAGGCTTCATTGGTTGGATTAACCTTCTGTACTCTGCACCACTGGCAAGAGTGCTGGCAAATGGACTGTTGTCTAAGCCATTTCCTCTTCATAGGGGTACGAGACAAAACTGCCCTTTATCTCCGCTGCTCTTTGCCTTGGCGGTGGAGCCTTTGGCTTCAAGGATAAGATTGAACCCAGAAATTGAAGGATTTAGGTATGGGGCGCTGGAGGAGAAAGTGGCTCTTTACGCAGGTGATATTCTTATGTTTTTAGCAGACTCTGACAGATCACTGAGTAGTGCAATGTCACTTCTTACTGCATTTGGTGCTTTCTCTGGACTAGTTATAAACTGGGAAAAGTCAGCTATCCTCCCTATAGACCCTACTGTAGTCAAAGTTCCACAAGTGCCGGTAGTATCGTGTTTTAAATACTTTGGCATTAATATATCTAAGAACGTTCCAGACTATGAGCGTTTGAATCTTTCACCGCTTGTAGCTAAAATTAAACAAAAAATGAAGGCATGGGCTAAGTTACATCTGTCAGTTGTAGGAAGAGTGAATTTATTGAAAATGGTGATTATGCCACAACTTCTGTATGTTCTTCATAATTCCCCGATATGGCTACCTCAAAATAAGTTCTTTCACATCAATGCACTATTCAGGGAACTTATATGGAAAAAAAAGGGTACAAGGATTAAGTTAGAACACTTACAAAGGGGAAAGGAGGAGGGAGGGCTGGCATTGCCTAACCCTTGGTTATATTTTTTATCTTCTCAGTGTCAACATTTGGCGTGGGGTTTGGAAGTCGTGTCGATGGTGACAGGGGGGGGGGCCGAGGGATTCTTCAGTTTCTTGGGGGTCGGGGACCTTTTTTGTCTAAATTGGAAACGAATAAATTTAGACCCTGGATAGCTAAGCTCCTGACGATAATGCTAATAGTTAAGGTGTGGGATAAAATCAAAAGTCTAAGAGGAATCACTGGGTTCACAAAGTATGCTCCTATATGGGATAATCCACACTTGCCACAATTAAAGACATTGAAAGGGTTTGCGCAGTGGCGACGTGTGGGTATTTGGTGGCTTTCACAGCTGATAGATGGAGGGATCTTTAAACCAATTGAGGACCTACAAAAAGATTTCCCACTTCAACACGCTACATTTTATCAATATTTACAGGTGAGACATGCCTATACAATGCAGACTCACATACACCCTATTATTATACATCATGATGCTGTCATTAATAGGCTTGGTCTGCAGACATTCACGAAAGGATTGATTTCTTTTGTATATGGGGAACTTCTTTCAAAAGTGCTAGTAGGCCACCCGATAACAGCGCTAGGGAAGTGGGAACAACAAGTAGGTGCAATTTCAGCAGCCCAGTGGGAATCAATAATGCAAATGATACCTAAGTTGTCCCTTAGTGAGCCCAATCGTCTGTCCCAACTATACATTCTCTACAGGGTTTATAGAACTCCAAAGTGGTTGTTTGATATAGGTCTGAGATCGGATTCAAAATGTCTGGTGGTGGTGGTGCTGCTGCTGCAATTGGCGTTGTCGGGCGGCTTGTGCTGTGGAATAAAGAGAAAAAAAGGCCATTAATATATTGATATTGCATGGCCCTGGCTGAAAGGGGTTGTGTGTGATATTTACCGTCTGGCCTCTGCTCCCATACTCTCCACCATCGCCTGCATTTGTTGGAGTCCTGGTGGTGGTGCTGCTGCTGCAATCGGCGTTGTACCGTCTGGCCTCTACTCCCGTATTCTCCATCTCTTGGGGTGTTTGAGGTGCTGGTGGTGCTGCTGCTGCCTCCTCCTGTCCTCTCCTGCGGCTGGCTCCTGTCCTCTTGGCTGGCTGCATGGTTATGGCTGGTCCCACTGGCATGGCTTATATATGTTTGCTGTGGGCTGGGCTACTCTGAGCATGCTCAGACCAAAAAAAACGGATCCGGCCACTGGATCCGGTGCATTGCGGCGCTCATAGACTTTCATTGTAACAAAAAAACGGAAGCGCCGGAGACAAAAAATGTTACAGTAGCCGTTTTTTCCAGACGCCGGAATGAGACAATTAGCCGGATCCAGCAAAAACCGGATGCACTGCAAGGCCATGCGGCGCGATCCGGCGCTAATGTTAGTCAATGGGAAAAAAAACGGATCTGGCATTAGATTTTGCCGGATCCAGTTTTAAGAAAAAATGCCGGATCGCGCCTGATGGCGAAAACCTGATGTGTGAAAGAGGCCTTACTCTATTGTCGTGCGGGCCCGCACGGAAATAGTTAAAGCAGCCAGCCAATCGGAGGCTAGCAGCTGACGTCAGAGCGCACTCGACGGCATCTGACATCATTGTCATTCGCCGGTAAGTGCACGCTTTCAGCCTGGAGGGAAGGTCACTCGCCGCAGGAGCGAGGCAAGGTAAGGAGAAAGTTTTTGTTTTTTTTATATTGAAAGCGGCAAGCCGGCAGGATTTGAGACATGGGGGAAAGATGAAAGACATGGGGGCAGGATTTGAGACATGGGGGAAATATGAAAGACATGGGGGCAGGATGAAAGACATGCGAGCAGGATTTGAGACATGGGAGCAGGATTTCAGACATGGGGAAAGATGAAAGACATGGGGGCAGGATTTCAGACATGGGGAAATATGAAAGACATGGGGGCAGGATGAAAGACATGCGAGCAGGATTTGAGACATGGGAGCAGGATTTCAGACATGGGGAAAGATGAAAGACATGGGGGCAGGATTTCAGACATGGGGAAATATGAAAGACATGGGGGCAGGATGAAAGACATGCGAGCAGGATTTGAGACATGGGGGCAGGATTTCAGACATGGGGGAAATATGAAAGACAAGGGGGCAGGATGAAAGACATGGGGGCAGGATTTGAGACATGGGGAAAGATGAAAGACATGGGGGAGGGATGAAAGACATGGGGGCAGGATGAAAGACATGGGGGCAGGATGAAAGACATGGAAGCAGGATTTGAGACATGGGGGAAGGATGAAAGACATGGGGGCAGGATGAAAGACATGGGGGCAGGATGGGAGACGTGGGGCAGGATTTGAGACACCGGGGCAGGTGAAAGACATGGAGGCAGAATGAAAGACAAGGTGGCAGGATTTGAGACACAGGGGGCAGGATTTGAGACACGGGGGCAGGATGAAAGACATGGGGGTAGGATTTGAGACATGGGGCAGGATTTGAGACATGAGAGCAGGATTTGAGACATGGGGCAGGATGAAAGACACCGGCGCAGGATGAAAGACACGGGGGCAGGATTGGAGACATATGGGGCAGGATTGGAGACACGGGGCAGGATGGAGACACGGTGCGGGATGGAGACACGTGCGGGATGGAATATGGGGCAGGATGGAGACAGATGGGGCCGGAATATGGGGCAAAAAGGAGACAGATGGTGCAGGATCATGGGGCAGGATGGAGACATATGTTACAGGATCATGGGGCAGGATGGATACAGGTGGCGCAGGATCATGGGGCAGGATGGAGATAGATCGTGCAGGATCATGGGGCAGGATGGATATGATGGAGACAGATGGGGCAGGATCATGGGACAGATGGGGCAGGATGGGGAGATCATACGGGGCAGGTGTCATGGGTGTATCGCCACAAGGATCGTCGCGATTACACACTCTGACTTCTCACAGCTGAGTTGCTGTTTCTTTGTGTTTGGTAATGAGGGAGTTAATTTTACCTAGCTCTTTGCTAAGACTAGGTCCAGCCTCGCCCGGCTGCTTTTGATTATGTTCTAATTAGATTCCTTCATATACCTGCCAGTCTGCTTGTTAGATGCCGGTGAAAGCCTTTATGTAGTCTAGCAGACTGGATCGGTTCTGAGAATACTTAAGCTAAGAGCTCCTTATTTTGTTTTTACTCTTATAGCTTATAGTTTATCTCTGAGACCTTAGGTGTTCCTACTGTGTGTGAGTGTTGTATGTAAGACTTTATTTACTTTATTTCTTGTCTTTCTTGTATGTCTTTCTGTTCATTAACCGTTACCTGTTCATTCCCTTTGGTGGTAATCAGGGTCCTTCTTAGGACTAGATTACAGTTGGCAGGGATTGATAGGAGACAGGGTTTACGCTGGTGGCCTGGACCTCTGTACCTTTAACAGTACCTCCAGGTAGAGGGATTAGTTAGGACCCCAGTTTAGGGTCAGCATAGACCCCGGTCACCCTCTAGCCGGAGACAGCGTATAACGGATTCCGTATTGACCCACTGGACTTTCTGTCAGGTAATTCTATGTTATCATATATCTATGCGCATGTTATATTGTATGTTGCCCTTTTGATATAGATTACTGTCATCACATATATATATATATATCTGCTATACAGCGTGACATTTTCACCGGCCATACTAAAGATTCTCTCCAGCTGTCATGGATCCAGTAGCCCAGCTGGCCCGGCAGTTGCAGGGGTTGTCCATGGAGTTTGCAGACATTAAGTCCAAGGTTTTGTTCCCCCCGGAGCAAACCAGATCTGAACCTAAGGTTGCTCTCCCGGACAGGTTCACTGGTGGGCGGGACAAATTTTTTACTTTCCGGGAGGCATGTAAATTGTACTTTCGGCTGCGGCCTCGGTCATCTGGGAGTGAAGAGCAGAGGGTGGGAATTGTTATCTCGCTCTTACAAGGGGACCCTCAATCTTGGGCGTTCTCTATTCCTCCAGGCTCCCCAGATCTCCAGTCAGTGGATCGATTTTTTACTGCCCTGGGTCTGGAATATGATGATCCGGATCGAGTTTCCCTTGCTGAAACAAAGTTACGTAAAATACGGCAAGGAAATCGTCCAGCGGAGGAATATTCTTCTGAGTTCCGTAGATGGGCAACAGATACTCAGTGGAATGACCCAGCTCTTAGGAGCCAGTTTTGTCAAGGGTTGTCTGACAAATTAAAAGATGTGTTGGCTCAGTATGATTCTCCTCCATCACTGGAGGCTGCTATGGCCCTCGCTATTCGCATGGATAGACGAATTCGGGGAAGATGCGAGGTAACTCCGCCTCCGTGATGACTCCACCTACTACTAAAGTCCCTTATACTGAGGTTCCCCTGGTCTGTTCTGAGGAACCCATGCAGTTGGGAGGGACATCTTTTTGTAGGAGGGAATTGGCGGTGCACCGCAAGACTAGAAGGTGTTTCTTTTGCGGGAGAGAGGGACATTTTGTTGGGGGGTGTCCATCCCGGGCCTCTTTGAGCAAAGGAGTTAACCTGGGAGTGTGTATTTCGTCCCCAAATCCCTCTCAGTTTCTCGTGCCTGCGGAGGTGGTGATTGGTACTAGAACTGAGAGGATTTCTGTTTTTCTTGATAGTGGGTCCGGGGCTAATCTGGTGGACGCTCGGTTTGCCCAGGTGCATGGTATGCAACTGAGTGTATTGGCCAAACCGGTCCCTATAGTCTCTATTGATTCTAGACCTCTCGGTCAAGGTAGCTTGGTACAAGCTGTTCATAACATAGATCTTCGAGTAGGGGCAAGACATAAAGAGCAATTGTCTTGTTATGTGTTGGAGGGTCTACCTACTCCTATTGTGTTGGGACTTCCTTGGTTGGCTAAACATAACCCAGTGATTGATTGGCAATCCGGAAAGATAAGCCAGTGGGGTGAATTTTGCAGGAATAACTGCATGAGCACGGTCATCGGTGCGGTTGTGCCTAGGACTTTGTCTCCTTTTCTGGAGGACTTTGGGGAGATGTTCTCAAAGGAGGGGTGTAAAGAGTTACCTCCTCATCGCGCATATGACTGCTCAATAAAGTTGCTTCCTGATGCCTTATCTCGTACTTTCCCAGGGGCCGGGAAGACGGATGATCCGGTTCCTATTCCTCAGGAGGGAGTTGTAGTGTCAGCTGTATGCTCTGAGCTTGAGGGGGAGGTATTGGGGGCTCAGGGGGACGCCCCGGTGGGACTTCCAGGGAGACTGATAGTTCCAGATCGGTTAAGACTGAAGGTTACAGGGAACCGTTACAAACGGATGGCTGATAGGGGGAGAGTTTCTGGTCTAGATCTGAAGGTGAACGATCTAGTTTGGTTGTCTACCAGGAATATAAAACTTAAAGTTTCCTCCTGGAGGTTGGGTCCCAGATTCATCGGGCCGTACAGGATCAGTTCCATAATTAATCCTGTGGCATTTCGTCTGGACCTCCCTCCTACGTTTAAAATTCATAATGTGTTTCACAAGTCATTACTTAAAAAGTATGTGGCACCAGTCATACCGTCACCTCTACCTCCACCTTCAGTGGTGGTCAATGATAACGTGGAATTTCATGGGTCGAAAATCATTGACACACGTCTCAGTCGCCGATCCCTTCAGTACTTGGTTCATTGGAGGGGGTATGGTCCTGTGGAGAGGACGTGGGTCCCTGCGTCTGATGTTAACGCAGATCGATTGGTTCGGACCTTTCACACAACTCACCCGGGCAGACCTGGCCCTGAGGGTCCGGAGTCCCCTCGTAGAGGGGGGGGGTACTGTCATGGGTGTATCGCCACAAGGATCGTCGCGATTACACACTCTGACTTCTCACAGCTGAGTTGCTGTTTCTTTGTGTTTGGTAATGAGGGAGTTAATTTTACCTAGCTCTTTGCTAAGACTAGGTCCAGCCTCGCCCGGCTGCTTTTGATTATGTTCTAATTAGATTCCTTCATATACCTGCCAGTCTGCTTGTTAGATGCCGGTGAAAGCCTTTATGTAGTCTAGCAGACTGGATCGGTTCTGAGAATACTTAAGCTAAGAGCTCCTTAGTTGTTTTTACTCTTATAGCTTATAGTTTATCTCTGAGACCTTAGGTGTTCCTACTGTGTGTGAGTGTTGTATGTAAGACTTTATTTACTTTATTTCTTGTCTTTCTTGTATGTCTTTCTGTTCATTAACCGTTACCTGTTCATTCCCTTTGGTGGTAATCAGGGTCCTTCTTAGGACTAGATTACAGTTGGCAGGGATTGATAGGAGACAGGGTTTACGCTGGTGGCCTGGACCTCTGTACCTTTAACAGTACCTCCAGGTAGAGGGATTAGTTAGGACCCCAGTTTAGGGTCAGCATAGACCCCGGTCACCCTCTAGCCGGAGACAGCGTATAACGGATTCCGTATTGACCCACTGGACTTTCTGTCAGGTAATTCTATGTTATCATATATCTATGCGCATGTTATATTGTATGTTGCCCTTTTGATATAGATTACTGTCATCACATATATATATATCTGCTATACAGCGTGACAGCAGGATCATGGGGCAGGATGGAGACAGATGGTGCAGGATCATGGGGCAGGATTGAGACAGATGGTGAAGGATCATGGGGCAGAATAGAGACAAGTGGTGCAGGATCATGGGGCAGGATGTAGACAGATGGTGCAGGATCATGGGGCAGGATAGATATGATGGAGACAGATGAGGCAGGATCATGGGACAGATGGGGCAGGATGGGGATGTCATATGGGGCAGAATGAATACTCATGAGGGCAGGATGGGAGGACATATGGCATGAGACACAAGGGGGCCAGGATGAGCGATATTATTACCATAGGGGCTAATTAAGGGATATTATTACTGCAGTGATGTATTTATTTTATTTTTTGAGAATACTTTTTTAAATGGGGGCGGTACTGTTACTGTGCAGAGTGACACTATGTCGACTTTTTTTCTTCATCTGGTATAGTGTAGAAGTTGGGAAAAAAAATAAGTAATATGTTCTGCAAAGGGAGCTCTAGATAACTGTGTTATTTCCTGCATAGACGAGCCCTGGCTGGAAGAAGTGACGGCGGTCTGTGCTGGATGAAGATGAAAGACTTCACCTAGAGACGTCACTGGTGAGTCAATGTTTAACTATACGCTGTACACTATATACAGCGGACCTGTGTACCATGTCACCAGTGATCACTGTATTACCTATACACAGACACTGCATACTAAGTACAGATCTCCTGTGTATAATGGCACTTATGGTGATATTAATATTGTGTTTTTTTTATTAATGATCAGTATTGTAGTATTTTTTGTAGTAGCGCGGCAAGGTAAGGAGAAAGTTTTTTTTATATTGAAAGCGGCAGGATGGAGACAGATGGGGCAGGATCATGGGGCAGGATGGAGATAGATTGTGCAGGATCATGGGGCAGGATGGATATGATGGAAACAGATGGGGCAGGATCATGGGACAGATGGGGCAGGATGGGGAGATCATATGGGGCAGAATGAATACTCATGAGGGCAGGATGGGAGGACATATGGCTGGAGACATTTTTGAGGATACTGTTTTAAATGGGGGGGCGGTACTGTTACTGTGCAGAGTGACACTATGTCGCCTTTTTTTCTTCATCTGGTGTAGTGTAGAAGTTGGGAAAAAAATAAGTAATATGTTCTGCAAGGGGATCTCTAGATAACTGTGTTATTTCCTGCAGAGATGAGCCCTGGCTGGAAGAAGTGACAGCGGTCTGTGCTGGATGAAGAAGAAAGACTTCACCTAGAGACGTCACTGGTGAGTCAATATGTTACCTATACACTGACACTATATGCTGTATACTATATACAGCGGACCTATGTACTATGTCACCAGTGATCACTGTATTACCTATACACAGATACTGCATACTAAGTACAGATCTCCTGTGTATAATGGCACTTATGGTGATATTAGTATTGTGGGGTTTTTTTTATTAATGATCAGTATTGTAGTATTCAGTCACTATGTTGTGGTAATATGTTGTCCGGCCATGGTGCGGTGGTATTTGTCCCTTGTATGTGTTATTATTCTGTTACTGTGGTGGTAATATGTGGTCTGGACATGGTGTGGCGGTATTTCTTCCTTGTATGTGGTATTATAGGTCACTATGTGGTGGTAATATGATGTTTGGTCATGGTGTGGTGGTATTTGTCCCCTGTATGTGATATTATTGGTCATTTTAAAAATTGAAAAATAAATAAAAATATACCTAAATTATATTGGATGTTTTAACAAATGTTTAATAGGTTAGAGTAGAGTAGGGCCCGGCCAAAAGAGTCTACCTTGTCGTGGTGGTGGCTTAAAAAATCTTTTGGCCAAAACAAAAGCTGCTGGCTACATGTGTGATCTGGTGATGGGAACTGTTAATGTGTGATTGGTGAGAAGTGGAGTTTTTCCAAGAGAGAGCAGTGGAGGTGGGGCTGGGGTGGACCTGGGCGGAGTCTCAAGGTGGCCCAAAAATTTTTGCCAGTATGGGGCCCCGAAATTCCTAGTGGCAGCCCTGTTAGTGGTTCCAGAAAGGAGTGGTCCATAGTCTCTGCGGGAGACATTGAGAACACTCCGGATCTAGTACCCGTTTGAAGTGTCCGAGTGGTGAGTGAGCTCTGAGAAAGTACAGCACACTAATGTCTGTTTTCTTTCTCTCTCTCCTGTCTCCTACTCTCTCCTCTTTTTGTACACATTGGTGGGGTGGAGTATAGGGGGGTCCCTAAAAAGAGCAAGAACAAATATATAATATGCAGAAAAAAATTAGGAGCTTCCTGGGATAAAAAGCTATGTCGGAACTGTATTGACAGGACGAATGCTGAAGAGACTCCTTACTTTTCTGCAAATTTAAGATCCCTGATACAGTCAGAAGTCTGTAGGTCACTTAGCGCATTGCAGGCCCCAACAGACACAGACAGTAAGGGGAGAGACAGATCCAGCCCCTCGTTGGTATCACAAGAAGACTCCACGGGATCGGAGCCAGAGGACTCAGATCAGTCACTGTACTCTGAGAGTAGTTCAGAAGAGGAGGTTATGTTCCCAGTAGAGGCTACGGACAAACTTATAAAAGCATTCCGGTCTACCATGGGACTGATAGATGAGAAGGCAAAAAAGACGGCCCAGGTAATCATGTTCGACGGCTTGCAAAGGGAAAGACGTAGAGCCTTCCCTGTTATGAATGTTTTAGAAATTAATTCTGAGCAGAAGCTCCCTCTGGTGGTTACAAACAGTACTGAACCATTCAATGAGGATTGGCAATCAGGAATCACGGACTGGCTGGATATAAGGGAGGTTTCCCCCCATCATGGTTGCCGGTGATCAATTGTTCTTGTCTCAACGTTGTTTCCTGGTTCACTTGGAAGCTTGCTGAGTCTTGCCTCTTCTCCTGCTCTCAGATAAGATATTTTCTGTTTTTTTTTTTGTGCTTGCCTTTTGCATATTTCTCTGCATTTCTGTGAGGTTGGCCAGGTTCCCCTCCCCGGGGGGCTTGGTCTCCTCTCGGTTCCTCTGGAGCCACTGTTGTTTGTTCATTTGCCTTTTCCAGTTTTTTCTGTGGCTGCGGCTTAGTTTTGTTACACCAGAGAACTAATTTAGGTGGTAGAGGTCGTGTGATCTCAGGTGTTTTTGCAATTAGTAGCGTTGGTTTTTTTTTAGGGTTTTTTTTGGTTTGCAGTAAGAATCCTTCCTATCCTTTTCTGTCTAGGCAGATTGGGCCCCAGCGTTTGCTCATACTATTTTCTGTCTGTGTCTGTATTTCCTCTTGTCTAACCACCATTACATGTTTGGGGGCTTCCTATGTTCTTTGGGGATCTGCTACGGGGCAGATAGCTTTCCTCTTTCTATCTTTAGGTGTAGTTAGCCTCTCAGGCTGTGACGAGGTGTCTAGGACCAACGTAGGAACGCTCCACGGCTGCCTTTAGTTGTGGTGGTTAGTCAGGGTACTGCAATCCAGTAGATTCCAACCTCTCTGGTGTATTGCCGTTTTTGCCTGCTTTCCTCAGCTACCAAAACATAACAGTATCACCGGCCAAACTGAAAATTATATGGTACTCACAAAAGGGAAAAAAAAATTGTGGAAAGAAAAAAGCTGTCAGAGTTGTCAGAGATTTTTTTTTTTCTGTTTGTTGCATTTTTTTTTCCCTCTTTTTCTCTGGGTGCTGAGGAGGATTTTTTTTTTCTCTCAATGGAGTTTGCACAGTTGTCTGGCCGTGTGGATCAGCTTGCCACTGAAGTTCGGAGTATTGCTACCTATCTTGCAGGGTTGCCGGTTGTGGAACCTAGGATCCCCATGCCAGATTTGTTTTTGGGGGATCGATCTAAATTTCTGAATTTCAAAAATAACTGTAAGTTGTTTTTTGCCTTAAAACCTAAGTCCTCAGGGAACGCAGCACAGCAGGTTCAAATTGTCATCTCTCTCCTGCGCAGTGATTTTCAGGATTGGGCTTTTTCTCTGACACCTGGGGACCCTGTTTTGAGTAATGTTGATGCATTTTTTCTGGCTCTGGGGTTATTGTACGATGAACCTAATGTCACTGATCAAGCTGAAAAAACCTTGTTGGCATTAAATCAGGGGCTTGAGGACGCTGAGTTGTACTGTCAGAAATTCCGAAAGTGGGCAGTTCTGACCAAATGGAATGATGATGCTTTGGCAGCCCTTTTTCGGAAGGGTCTGTCAGAGAATGTAAAGGATGTTATGGTGGGTTTCCCTGCTCCCTCTGGTCTCAATGATTCTATGTTATTGGCGATTCAAATTGACAGACGTTTGCGTGAGCGTAGAGGTATGCGTGGTATGGTGTTGCCTTGTGAACCAGCTTCTGAACCCATGCAGTGTGATAGAGAGGCTTCTGGGGCACAGCGTCATGAGTTTTGAAAACGCAATGGGTTATGTTTCTACTGTGGTGATGCCTCTCATGCTATTTCAGTCTGCCCTAAGCGGGGAAGACGTTTTGCACGCTCAGTTGTCTTGGGTAGTGTTCAGACTAAATTTCTGTTGACTGTTACCCTGATTTGCTCCCTGTCCACATTTTCTGCTCAGGATTTTGTTGATTTGGGAGCAGCTATTAACCTGATGGATTTTGATTTTGCTAAACGTTGTGGGTTTCCCTTGATACCCCTATGGAAGTCTATTCCCCTACTGGGGATTGCTTCTACCCTTTGGCTGAGAATAAACCCCAGTTCTCTACTCAGGTGATAATGAGGGTTGAACATGATCATCAGGAGTGTTGCAAATTTTTGGTGCTGTATAATCTGCATGACATTATTGTACTAGGTTTCCCTTGGTTGCAGTCTCATAATCCTGTTTTGGATTGGAAATCTGTGTCTGTAACCAGTTGGGGCTGCCAATGTGTTAATGCCAACACTCCTGTTTTTTCTGCCTCTCCCCAGGTTCAAGATGTGCCTGACTTTTTGATTGATTTTTCTGATGTGTTTAGCGAAAGTAAATCTGCATCCTTGCCCCCCCATAGGAGCTATGACTGCGCTATTGAATTAGTGCCTGGTATAAATTCCCTAAAGGTCGCCTTTTTAACTTGTCTGTACCTGAACATGACGCTATGCGATCTTATATTAAGGAGTCATTGGAGAAGGATCATATCAGACCATCCTCTTCACCCTTGGGTGCCGTTTTTTTCTTTGTGGCAAAAAAGGATGGTTCATTAAGGCCGTGTATTGATTATCGTCTCTTGAACAATATCACTGTGAAATATCAATATCCGTTACCCTTGATTTCTGACCTGTTTTCCAGGGTGAAAAGTGCTACTTGGTTTACCAAGCTTGACCTCAGGGGGGCGTATAACCTTATTCGCATTAAGCACGGGGATGAATGGAAGACAGCGTTTAATACCCCAGAGGGGCATTTTGAGTACCTAGTGATGCCCTTTGGGCTCACTAATGCTCCTTCCGTCTTCCAGTCCTTCATGAATGACATTTTCAGGGATTTTGTGGATAAATTTCTGATTGTTTATTTGGATGATATCTTGATTTTTTCCAATGACTGGGACTCTCATGTGAAACATGTTCGGACTGTGTTCCAGATTTTGAGAGAGAATGCTCTGTATGTGAAGGGATCAAAGTGTCTTTTTGGCGTACAGAGGATCTCATTTCTGGGATCATTTTGTCTCCATCTGTTATTGAAATGGACCCGGTCAAGGTTCAGGCCATCTGTGATTGGGTCCAACCTACTTCATTAAAGGCTCTTCAGAGATTCTTGGGTTTTGCCAATTTTTATCGTAAATTTATTGGTAATTTCTCTGTTATTGTTAAACCATTGACTGATTTGACCAAAAAGGGTTCTGATGTGGTGAATTGGCCTCCTGAGGCAGTCTCTGCGTTTCAGGAACTTAAACGGAGATTCACTTCTGCTCCTGTTCTACGGCAGCCTGATGTTTCTCTGCCATTTCAGGTGGAGGTTGATGCCTCTGAAATTGAGGCAGGTGCCGTTTTGTCCCAAAGAGATCCTGAGACCTCTAAAAGTAACCCTTGTGCTTTTTTCTCTCGAAAATTTTCTCCAACTCAACGTAATTATGACGTGGGTAATCAGGAGTTATTGGCCATGAAGTGGGCTTTTAAAGAGTGGAGACATTGGCTGGAGGGAGCCAAACATCAGGTGGTGGTCCTCATGGACCATAAGAATCTGGTTTATCTGGAATCAGCCAAGCGACTTAATCCTAGACAGGCCAGGTGGGCCTTGTTTTTCACACGTTTTAATTTTGTGGTTTCCTTTCTTCCTGGCACTAAGAATGTTAAGGCGGATGCCCTCTCGAGGAGTTTCCTTGCGGACTCTCCTGAGTTATCTGATCCTGCTGTCATTTTGAAAGAGGGTGTGGTTCTTTCCGCCATCTCGCCCAATTTGAGACTGGCTCTGGAGGGGTGTCAGGAGGATAAACCCGAGCGCTGCCCTGTTGGGAGATTGTTTGTCCCAGACCAGTGGAAGAAGAGTGTGATGTCTGAGATTCATTGTTCCGCGTTGGCCGGTCATCCCGAAATTTTTGGTACCAGAGACTTGGTGAGTCGGTCCTTTTGGTGGCCTACTTTGTCTCGTGACGTCAGGGAGTTTGTGCAGTCCTGTGGGACTTACTATCGCTCCAAGCCTTGCTCTCGCTCTAGTGGTTTGTTGATGCCATTGCCTGTGCCCAGGAGACCATGGACCCATATTTCTATGGATTTTATTTCCGACCTCCCTGTTTCTCAGAGAATGACCGTTATCTGGGTGATTTGTGATAGGTTTTCCAAGATGATACATCTGGTCCATTACCTAAGTTGCCTTCCTCCTCCGAATTGGTGCCTTTGTTCCTTCAGCACGTGGTTCGGTTACACGGCATTCCTGAGAACATTGTGTCTGACAGAGGAGTCCAGTTTGTTTCCAGATTTTGGAGGACTTTTTGTTCTAAACTTGGTGTTCAATTGTCTTTCTCCTCTGCTTTTCATCCTTAGACCAATGGACAAACTGAGAGAACAAACCAGACATTGGAGACTTATCTGAGATGCTTTGTGTCTGCTGATCAAGATGACTGGGTCTCTTTTTTGCCTTTGGCTGAGTTTGCTCTTAATAATAGGGCAAGCTCTGTCACTTTGATGTCTCCATTTTTCTGCAATTTTGGGTTTCACCCTCGATTTTCTTCGGGACAGATGGAGGCTTCTGTCTGTACGGGTGTTGACTCTGTTATGGAGCGTATGCAGCAGATTTGGGACCAGGTAGTGGAGAGGTTGTCCCTCTCTCAAGAGAAGGCCCAGTGGTTTGCCAACCGGCATAGGACTGATGGTCCTCGGTTTGAAGTGGGGGACTTGGTCTGGTTGTCCTCAAGAAATATCCCTATGAGAGTTGCATCTCCTAAGTTTAAGCCTAGGTTCATTGGACCTTATAAGATCATGGAGATTCTTAATCCTGTTTCCTTTCGTTTACTTCTTCCAGGGACATTTAAGATCCATAACGTGTTCCAAAAGTCCTTATTTAAAAGGTTTGTCGAGCCAGTGGTTCCTATGGCTGCGCCCCCTGACCCTGTTTTGGTTTAGGGCAATCTGGAGTATGTGGTTGAGAAAATATTGGATTCTCGTTTTTCTAGACGGAAACTCCAGTATTTGGTTAAGTGGAGAGGTTATGGTCAGGAGGACAATTCTTGGGTGTTTGCTTCGGACATCCATGCTAGGAGACTGATCCGTGCGTATCACAGAGCTCATCCTGACCGACCTGGTTGCACAAATGAGGGTTTGGTGACCCCTCCTCAAAGGGGGGGTACTGTTATGAATGTTTTAGAAATGAATTCTGAGCAGAAGCTCCCTCTGGTGATTACAAACAGTACTGAACCATTCAATGAGGATTGGCAATCAGGAATCACGGACTGGCTGGATATAAGGGAGGTTCCCCCCATCATGGTTGCCGGTGATCAATTGTTCTTGTCTCAACGTTGTTTCCTGGTTCACTTGGAAGCTTGCTGAGTCTTGCCTCTTCTCCTGCTCTCAGATAAGATATTTTCTGTTTTTTGTTTTTGTGCTTGCCTTTTGCATATTTCTCTGCATTTCTGTGAGGTTGGCCAGGTTCCCCTCCCCGGGGGGCTTGGTCTCCTCTCGGTTCCTCTGGAGCCACTGTTGTTTGTTCATTTACCTTTTCCAGTTTTTTCTGTGGCTGCGGCTTAGTTTTGTTACTCCAGAGAACTAATTTAGGTGGTAGAGGTTGTGTGATCTCAGGTGTTTTTGCAATTAGTAGCGTTGGTTTTTTTTTAGGGTTTTTTTTGGTTTGCAGTAAGAATCCTTCCTATCCTTTTCTGTCTAGGCAATTGGGCCCCAGCGTTTGCTCATACTATTTTCTGTCTGTGTCTGTATTTCCTCTTGTCTAACCGCCATTACATGTTTGGGGGCTTCCTATGTTCTTTGGGGATCTGCTCCGGGGCAGATAGCTTTCCTCTTTCTATCTTTAGGTGTAGTTAGCCTCTCAGGCTGTGACGAGGCGTCTAGGACCAACGTAGGAACGCTCCATGGCTGCCTTTAGTTGTGGTGGTTAGTCAGGGTACTGCAATCCAGTAGATTCCAACCTCTCTGGTGTATTGCCGTTTTTGCCTGCTCTCCTCAGCTACCAAAACATAACACTTCCCCATTTATGAATAGTTGCAAGGTCTCATAAAAAAATATTGTGAGAAACCAGAAAAGTGACCACAAATAATTAGTTCATTAAAGAGGAAATATCCTTTTGACGAAGAGGTGTCTTGGTCCTGAGATAAGGCTCTGAGACTTGATGTGGCAATCTCAAAAGTCTCCAGAAAGTCTTCCCTCCCGTTTGAGGATTTGGGTTCCCTAAAGGAACCATTAGATAGGAAGATGGATAGTTTTCTTAAGATGGTTTGGGAGGCCTCAGCAGGAGCATTGAAGCCGGCCATCACAGCCATCAGATCTCTGAAGGTCTGGGTTGACAATCTGGAAGTTCAGTTGGAACAGAGAATCTCCAGAGAAACCATCTTAGAGGCGATACCAGCCATCAGAGCAGTGGCAGTATTTTTAGCATATGCCTCCATGGACTCTGCAAAGCTGGCGGCCAAATCAGCAGCATTGGCCAATGTGGGACATCGCGCAGTGTGGTTTAAATACTGGCCGGGGGATACGCAAGCGAAGATTAAGCTCTGCTCTCAAACTTGTGAAGGTAACCTCTTGTTTGGGCCGGCACTGGATGAAGTGCTAGAGAAGGCCGGAGACAAGAAGAATTTTCCAAAACAGCCATTTCCGTCCTTTCGACGCACCTTTCAAAGAAGTCGAAGATTCAGGAGACAGCAATATAGAGACCGAGACAGAAACATCACTGACAAGCGATCCAAGGGAGGGAGAGGTTTTTACTTCGGCAAGCCCTCCAGGGACACAAAAAATCTTCCCAGTGACTGCTTCTCTTGCCTGGGAGAGGATTTCATCCAGCACCTGAATTTGGCGGATCGTGGAATTTGGCTTAGAGTTGAGGTTCCAGAAGCTGCCGACACAGAGATACACACAAACCCCAGTACAGCCCTATAAACTATAGCTAGATGGGTGAGAGAGGCCATTAAGCTAGCATATAGTAGTGCAGGCACGGCTGTTCCTGAAGGTCTGAAGGCCCATTCCACGAGAGCCATGGCGACATCCTGGGCGGAGAGAGCAAATGCATCCATCGACCAGATCTGCAAGGCGGTGACTTGGTCCTCTCCGTCTACCGTCTTCAGACATTATAGGCTAGACCTGTCTGCTTCCTCTGACCTCACATTAGGGAGAAGGGTGTTATAGGCGGTGATCCCTCCCTAAGGGACTACAAATCTCTGTAATTCTCTCGTGGTGCCGTCATGGGTGATGGAAAAACACGGGTATTACTTACCTGGTAATGAGTTTTTTCATGATCCATGATGGCACCCTTATATTCCCTCCCTATTGATCACGTTATTAATTCGGTGCATTACTATGATTAGGCAGTCCCTTGGGTGTTGGTAGTTAGAATTGTAAAGAATAGATGGATGTATTATTTGTATGTACACTAATCTGCGGAGTTCCTCTAATGCTCAGCAAAACAACTGATGTGGAGAGAGGAGCCGACCTTTTTATCTTGAAGGCTTCCTGTCCTTGAAAGGCGGATCCCCTCTCTCGTGGTGCCCTCATGGATCATGAAAAATCACATTAACAAGTAAGTAATAGCCGTGTTTTTGTTTTACTTTTTAAAAAACCCCAATTCTAACCTCAAACCCAACCCTAACACACCGCCAACCCTGACCCTAACACAGCCCTAACCCCAACTGCAAAGAATGGAAAATGAATTATATATATATATATATATATATATATCCACCCACACATATATACATATTATATATATGTATATATATATATATAAAAATATTTAGACTTGAGAGTCCTCAGTGGTTGATACCTTTTAATGGCTAACTGAAAAGATGGTAACAAATTGCAAGCTTTCGAGACTACTCAGGTCTCTTCATCAGGCAAAGACTAATACGAAATCTGAAGAATCACATATTTATATACACAACAGGACACAGGAATAATGCAATAGGTAAGACAAGTGACGTGAAGCAGAACTGTCATTATGGCAGAGGGATGAACATAAATATTGGAACAGTTCATAGATAAGGAGTGAAAGTTTTATTACCCTCTGATTGGGGTCTGGTATTGTGTTGTGATGCCCCCAGAAGGTCAGAGAAGCAGATTCCTTAATTGATATAGAAAGACATAAATCCATGTGACACGTTCAGTCCAGCACTAAGGGTGTCAAAGGTCATCATAAGTTTATATTCCCAAACCTTTCTATCTTTCTCAGATTTGAAGTTAGATTTTAATACAAGTAATTCCATATCCATCATGCTATGACCGGGCATACAAAAGTGCTTTGCCACAGGTAAATCCATTCTCCTTTCTCTTATTGTGTGGCGATGAGAATTCATCCTTGTTCTCAGTTTTTGCCCGGTCTCCCCCACATACAGACCCCCAGTTGGACATTTAGTACATATAATGAGGTACACCACATTATATATATATGAGGTACCTCATTATATGTACTAAATGTCCAACTGGGGGTCTGTATGTGGGGGAGACGGGGCAAAAACTGAGAACAAGGATGAATTCTCATCGCCACACAATAAGAGAAAAAAGAATGGATTTACCTGTGGCAAAACACTTTTGTATGCCCGGTCATAGCATGATGGATATGGAATTACTTGTATTAAAATCTAACTTCAAATCTGAGAAAGATAGAAAGGTTTGGGAATATAAACTTATGATGACCTTTGACACTCTTAGTGCTGGAATGAACGTGTCACATGGATTTATGTCTTTCTATATCAATTAAGGAATCTGCTTCTCTGACCTTCTGGGGGCATCACAACACAATACCAGATCCCAATCAGAGGGTAATAAAACTTTCACTCCTTATCTATGAACTGTTCCAATATTTATGTTCATCCCTCTGCCATAATGACAGTTCTGCTTCACGTCACTTGTCTTACCTATTGCATTATTCCTGTGTCCTGTTGTGTATATAAATATGTGATTCTTCAGATTTCGTATTAGTCTTTGCCTGATGAAGAGACCTGAGTAGTCTCGAAAGCTTGCAATTTGTTACCATCTTTTCAGTTAGCCATTAAAAGGTATCAACCACTGAGGACTCTCAAGTCTAAATATTTTTCTATCTACTGGCTAACACGGTACGAAGATACACATCTTTCCTAAACATACATTAGAAACATGATGGAAGCTTTCATTTAAGAAATGTTAATTTCAATGTTTTGTGTTACAGGACACCATGAGGACAACATAACAATTACCACTGATGATTCTCCTCATGGAACCGGGAATGAACAGAGAGACGTCCTCACAGGCAGCAAGATCTCAGTGCCTGGACCCCCTGATGTAGTAATCAATATCAGCCCAGATGAGGATGTGGTCACCTACTCTGACAGTAAGTTCTCTGCACTTTAAATACAATAATAGTCCAAGATAGTAAACCTACTAATATAGAGTCTGAGAGTCTGCATGACTGTAGAAAAACATATTTTACAGAGCTGTCCAGCGACCACAGGGAGAGACTTGACAAATCTGGTGCTGCCCCCAGCTGGCATCTGCCCGTATCGCTCTAGTTGACTGACAGGCCTCTCCCATATCTTTAATTAGGGTAGACCTGTCAATCAAGTGCAGTGGCGCAGGGGAAGCCGGCTGGGAGCAGCGTCGGATCAGTCAGGTCTCACTTTCGTCCCTGGGTGGCTCTTCAAACTATGTTTTCTCTGAAATGCTGGAGCATTTCTCTGGAGATTGGCTCCCTCTTTTCTCAGTCTAATGTACTATTTAGAAGTTATAATAACCTGTAAATGTTAATAATCTTAATCACACAGAATCTCGCATTTTATTAAATCTAATTTCAATATTTTGTGTTACAAGAGAATTTGACATTTCCTGGACTTCTGGAGACATTCTAAAGCCACACAAGGCCGGTATAGAGGAGGTGAAAGAGTCCAAGATAAATCAGGACTTAAAAGATTACAAACAGACACCTCCATCTATTGTAAAAGGAAGAAAGTCCAAAAAAAAATGGAAAAGAAGTAAGTATTTTTCCATATCTCAGCTCAAAGTTTATCAGAAGATCGTCTTTAATTTGTTACAAAAGGACTTAGGGCCCCGATTTTCAAATCTTTTACAGCAGTATTGTTACGTAAAAAGCTTTGAAACGTCACAACATTTTGGCGAAACTCCAGGCTGCACTAAAATATTGTGACTTTTGGCATTCTCACGCCATTTTCACCCATTTCCGACAATGTGCTGGAGCTTGGGCAGGATGGGTGGAGTGGCGACCACCTCTTGTCATATTCATGGCAATCGGCGGCATTTGATAAGCCACAAAATATTCTCACCAGAGGTGCACACCTCTAATAAAACACTCCTGATTTATAAAGAGGTGTATACCTCTCCATGACTCAGGATCGTCTGACTTCAGTGCGCCTCCTCAAGACCGACGTGAAGAAGTTGTTTTGGGAGTATTGTCTGAAAAAAACGTGGAATAATTATTGGTGGATAATCCACTGACACCAGTATTTCATTCACTTCCTAAAATTCACAAGTCTTTTTTCCACCTCCCATATGTCCTGTTGTGGTGGCAATAGGTTCATTGATTAAAAGATTGGGGTCTTGGGTGATGAATTATTACAGCCACTAATGGGGGAGATTTCATGGTATTTCAGGTGCAGTATACATGTTCTGCAAATATTGTCTGCTGTTAAATGCGCTGTATTCAGAGGATTTAACTATTGCTGCTCTGTCCCATTATGATTACAGTGGATAGAGCAAAGAAATGAGTTCCTAATTTCTTCAGTGCTTTATCTACTTCATGCTATTTTATTCGTTTCAATGGTGATTTTTTTCTTACAAACTATTGGGTGAATATGCCATAAACGGAAGAGATGGGAATGGCCCTTTAAAGCTACGATTTAGTTTTGTATAAAAGTCTATATTTTCTATAGAAAAGCCCCGAAATGTGATCTATAGGATTTAAACCGTCATTTATATCACACTGGATTCTGCCCATAGATTAGTGATGTAATATTATCTAGATTCTCCTAAGGGGATGTTGTGTAAAAAAAAAATCTATATTGTATCTTTCTTATACATAATATTCTGGTGCTCCATGTTTATTCATAATCCATTATTGTTTCTGCAGAAAGAGTGAAACATTGCTGTGAGTTACAGTAATGAACAAGGAATCCAGCAGGAGATGACGACTCTGCTACAACTCCCTTACATGGTGGCTACTATGTGAGGATCAGGCAACCTGTAATTAAGCAAAAAGAGACAGATTCCGAGCTCGGTCTCTGCTCTCACCCATGGATATGACACTTACCGGACTTTCCGCAGTCAGACGTATTCACGAACAAGTGACTTACCTGCTGCATGAAGAGGCAGATTCCAGGCTCGGTCTCTGCTTTCACCTATGGATATGACACTTACCGGACTTTCCGCAGTCAGACGTTTTCACGGACAAGTGACTTACCTGCTGCATGAAGAGACAGATTCCAGGCTCGGTCTCTGCTCTCACCTATGGATATGACACTTCCGGACTTTCCGCAGTCAGACGTATTCACTAACAAGTGACTTACCTGCTGCATGAAGAGGCAGATTCCAGGCTCGGTCTCTGCTCTCACCCATGGATATGACACTTACGCCGGCGTCACACTGGCGACAGAATCGGACGACTGCAATACGATGAAAAATCGTATTGCAGTCTGCCCTATGTTAACCTATGGAGCAGCTCCCAGTATCAGATTTTTTGTGGTCCGTTTTAAACGTCCGAGTGCAATCGCAGCATGCTGCGATTGTCACCGATTGTGGGTCGACTATCGCCAATGCAAGTCTATGGGAGCGATGAAAAATCGGATTACAAACGGACCACACTGTGTGACTTGCGATTAAATCGCATCGGTGTCCTTTAGAAAAGTCGGCAATTCATCCCCGGCTATACTGTAAAATCACACTGACAGTTTTAATAAAGAATAGAAAGAATAGATATACACACATAGAATACATATAGATATATATATATATATATATATATATATGTCATTGTGACATATATATATATACATATATTTATAGTTCTTACACTTCTACATACTGTAATAGCCGCTAATTCAATTGCCGGCTTTTGTGAAATCACAGAAGCCGACATGAAATGATACATTGTTTAGACACAGTTAACCATGTCATTTCCTGTATTTTGATATATGGTTTGAACTTACAATTACATAAGTGTATGTGTGCCAAATTTCAGACATGTAGGGGTTAATTAAATGTGTAAATTCGTTGAAAAAAAATGCGTGGGCTCCCGCTGTATTTTCTCCACCAGACAGACAAAGCAAGCGAGTGGGGGCAGATAATAATAGCCTAGGGAGGGTACATTTTTTTTGTGCCCCCCCTGGCTACTAACATCTGCCCCCAGACACCCCAGAAAGGGCAAATCTATAATTAGATTTGCCCTTTCTGGCACTTTGCCCGTCTATTCCCATTGCCCTGTAGCGGTGGCGAATGGGTTAATAAGGGGTTACAGCCACCTTGCAATTGAAAGGTGACTGTAAGCCAGGTTAATAATTGAGAGCTGTCAATTAGACAACTATCAATTATTAATCCTATTGAAGTAAATAAAAAAACACACACACTTTAAGAATAAATAATTTTAATGAAATAAAAACACATTTTTTTGACCATCTTTTATTTTACTCTTAATCCGTGCGAAGCCCTTGATCTCCTAAAATAAATATAAAATAATAAAACAACATTATTCTTACCTATCTGGCGATCTGTCACGTCCCACGATGTAATCCTTCACAAAGGGTTAACTAGCAATCAGCTAAGCTGCGCAACTAATGCTGCGTGCTCAGCTGATAGCTCCTGAATGAATGAGCTTATCTCCTGCCGACAGGAGAGGATGTGATTAATGAATGAAGCTTAATTGATTGTATCCCACTTTCACCTTAGGTCAGGTCACTGAAGTGAAAGTGGCAATAAATCAATTAAGCTTCATTCATTCATCTCTTCCTCTCCTTTCGCTGGTAGAGGAAGTTATTCATTCAGGAGGTTATAGCTCAGAGACAGCATTATAGCTCTCTGCGAGCTGTAACCTGTTAACCCTTTCTGATGGATTACACTGTGGGACCTGACTGTACATCGGATTGGTAAGAATAATTTTGCTTTTTTATTTTATTTTTATTACAGGAAATGGTTTTAGCAGGAAAATAAAATATGGTCAAAAACTGTGTGATTATTTCATTAAACTTCTTTTTTATTAAACTGTGTGTGTTTGATTTTTCTTTCATACAATAGGATTAATAATTGATAGTTGTCTAATTGACAGCTCTCAATTATTAACCTGGCTTACAGTCACCTTTCAATTGCAAGGTGGCTGTAACCCCTTATTAACCCATTCGCCACCGCTACAGGGCAATGGGAATAGACGGGCAAAGTGCCAGAAAGGGCAAATCTAATTATAGATTTGCCTTTTCTGGGGTGTCTGGGGGCAGATGTTAGTAGCCAGGGGGGGCACAAAAAAAAGTACCCTCCCTAGGCTATTATTATCTGCCCCCACTCGCTTGCTTTGTCTGTCTGGTGGAGAAAATACAGCGGGAGCCCACGCATTTTTTTCAACGAATTTACACCTTTAATTAACCCCTACATGTCTGAAATTTGGCACACATACACTTATGTAATTGTAAGTTCAAACCATATATCAAAATACAGGAAAGGACATGGTTAACTGTGTCTAAACAATGTATCATTTCATGTCGGCTTCTGTGATTTCACAAAAGCCGGCAATTGAATTAGCGGCTATTACAGTATGTAGAAGTGTAAGAACTATAAATATATGTATATATATATGTCACAATGACATGTATGTATATATATATATATATATATGTGTTCTATGTGTATATATCTATTCTTTCTTTTGTGATTTAAATACTATTCTTTTGGATCCATTATATGTCAGTTTTGCAAGCCTGCGAGAAATTCTCACAAGTCGGATGAAAATCGGATGTTACAAGGTACACACACATGCGACTAAATCGCATCTTTGAAGGAAAATCAGATGCCAGGCGGATGTGTGATGTTTTCATTTTGGTACGATAATCGACCGACTAAAACGGTCCGATTTTTTGTAGTTGTGTCTGACCCCGGCCTTACCGGACTTTCCGCAGTCAGACGTTTTCACAAACAAGTGACTTACCTGCTGCATGAAGAGGCAGATTCCAGGCTCGGTCTCTGCTCTCACCTATGGATATGACACTTACCGGACTTTCCGCAGTCAGACGTTTTCACGGACAAGTGACTTACCTGCTGCATGAAGAGGCAGATTCCAGGCTTGGACTGCTCTCACCTATGGATATGACACTTACCGGACTTTCCGCAGTTAGACGTATTCACGAACAAGTGACTTACCTGCTGCAAGAAGAGGCAGATTCCAGGCTCGGTTTCTGCTCTCACCTATTTGCAGCCCAAGGGAAGGGCACTCCTTTAACCATGGTTCCCTAGAGGTTTCCTCCACTGTGGGGTTTTTCCTCTCCTGTTAAAGGACGACTCTTTGTGAGTCAAGGGCCCATCATCATCAGGGCCACATTAACCCCTCTCTGCCATCAGACGTACTATTCCGTCCATGTGACCCTGGACCTAATTCACAGCTGACACCCGTGACTGTGTGTCAGGAGCGGTCACGGACCGCTCCCGGCACATTAACCCCTGGCACACCGCGATCAAACATGATCGCGGTGTACCCGGGGCACAGGGGAGGATCGCGCAGGGTGGGGGCTCCCTGCGCGCCCCCCTAAGACCCTCTGAGCAGCGCGATGTGTCGCGCTGTTCCGAGGGTCCGTCCTCCCTCCAGGTCCCCGGATCCAAGATGGCGCCGGGGTCCTGCAGGGAGGCGGCTTACTCAGTGCCTGCTGAGAGCAGGCACTGAGAAGCCCACAGCACTGCCAGAGCGATCGCTGGTGTTACAGAGTGCTGTGCACACTGTCACACCAGCGATCTGATAAAATACAGTGATGTCCCACCCTGGGACAAAGTAAAAAAGTAAAAAAAATAAAAATAAAAAGTGGTAAAAAAAATCATAAAAAAAAAATAAAATATTCCCCAATAAATTCATTCTTTCCTGTAAATAAAAAAAACAAAACAATAAAAGTACACATATTTGGTATCGCCGCGTCCGTAACGACCCCCCCTATAAAACTGTCCCACTAGTTAACCCCTTTAGTGAACCCCTTAAAAAAAAAAAAAGAAAACGAAGCAAAAAATCAATGCTTTATCATGATACCGCTGAACAAAAAGTGGAATAACACGCGATCAAAAAGACTGATATAAATAAACATGGTACCGCTGAAAACGTCATCTTGTCCCACAAAAAACGAGCTGTCACACAGCATCATCAGTGAAAAAATAAAAAAGTTATAGCTCGCAGAATAAAGCGATGCAAAAATAATAATTTTTTATATAAAATTGTTTTTATTGTATAAAAGCGCCAAAACATAAAAAAATGATATAAATAAGGTATCGCCGTAATCGTACTGACCCGAAGAATAAAACTGCTTTATCAATTTTACCACACGCAGAACGGTACAAACGCCTCCCCCAAAAGAAATTCATGAATTGCTGATTTTTGTTCATTCTAACCTCCCAAAAATCGAAATAAAAAGCGATCAAAAAATGTCACATGCTCAAAAATGGTACCAATAAAAACGTCACCTCGTCCCGCAAAAAATAAGACCTCACATGACTCTGTGGGCCAAAATATGCAAAAATTATAGCTCTCAAAATGTGGTGATGCAAAAAACTATTTTTTGCAATAAAAAGCGTCTTTTAGCGTGACAGCTGCCAATCATAAAAACCCGCTATAAATAGTAAATCAAACCCCCCTTTATCACCCCCTTAGTTAGGGAAAAATAATAAAATTAAAAGGGGTGTGTTAGGGTTAGGTTTGTGGTTAGGGTTAGGGTTGGGACTAGGGTTAGGGGTGTGTTGGGGTTAGGGTTGGAGTTAGAATTGGAGGGTTTCTGCTGTTTAGGCACATCAGGGGCTCTCCAAATGTGACTTGGCGTCTGATCTTAATTCCAGCCAATTCCAATTCCAGCCAATTCTGCGTTGAAAAAGTCAAACGGTGCTCCTTCACTTCTGAGCTCTGCCATGCGCCCAAACAGTAGTTTACTCCCACATATGGGGTATCAGCGTACTCTGGACCACAAGAGTTATTGTGCAATTTGTCCTATTTCTCCTGTTACCCTTGGGAAAATAAAAAACTGGGGGCGACAAAATCATTTTTGTAAAAAAAAAAATGATTTTTTTGTTTTTACGGCTGTATGTTATAAAACTTCTGTGAAGCACTTGGGGCTTCATAGCGCTCACCACACTTCTAGATAAGTTCCTTGTGGGGTCTATTTTCCAAAATGGGGTCACTTGTGGGGGTTTCCACTGTTTAGGCGCATCAGGGGCTCTCCAAATGCGACATGACGCCCCCAGACCATTCCATCAAAGTCTGCAATCCAAAACGTCACTACGTCCCTTCCGAGCCCCGACGTGCGCCCATACAGTAGTTTACTCCCACATATTGGGTATCAGCGTACTCAGGACAAATTGGACAACAACTTTTGGGGTCCAATTTCTCCTGTTACCCTTGTGAAAATAAAATATTGGGGGCGAAAAAATCATTTTTGTAAAAAAAAAAAAAGGATTTTTTATTTTTACGGCTGTACGTTATAAACTTCTGTGAAGCACTTCGGGGTTCAAAGTGCTCACCACACATCTAAATAAGTTCCTTGTGGGGTCTATTTTCCAAAATGGGGTCACTTGTGGGGGGTTTCCACTGTTTAGACGCATCAGGGGCTCTCCAAATGCGACATGACTCCCCCAGACCATTCCATCAAAGTCTGCAATCCAAAACGTCACTACTTCCCTTCCGAGCCCCGACGTGCGCCCATACAGTAGTTTACTCCCACATATTGGGTATCAGCGTACTCAGGACAAATTGGACAACAACTTTTGGGGTCCAATTTCTCCTGTTACCCTTGTGAAAATAAAATATTGGGGGCGAAAAAATCATTTTTGTAAAAAAAAAAAAAAAAGGATTTTTTATTTTTACGGCTGTACGTTATAAACTTCTGTGAAGCACTTCAGGGTTCAAAGTGCTCACCACACATCTAGATAAGTTCCTTGTGGGGTCTATTTTCCAAAATGGGGTCACTTGTGGGGGGTTTCCACTGTTTAGACGCATCAGGGGCTCTCCAAATGCGACATGACTCCCCCAGACCATTCCATCAAAGTCTGCAATCCAAAACGTCACTACTTCCCTTCCGAGCCCCGACGTGCGCCCATACAGTAGTTTACTCCCACATATTGAGTATCAGCGTACTCAGGACAAATTGGACAACAACTTTTGGGGTCCAATTTCTCCTGTTACCCTTGTGAAAATAAAATATTGGGGGCGAAAAAATCATTTTTGTAAAAAAAAAAAAAAAGGATTTTTTATTTTTACGGTTGTACGTTATAAACTTCTGTGAAGCACTTCAGGGTTCAAAGTGCTCACCACACATCTAGATAAGTTCCTTGTGGGGTCTATTTTCCAAAATGGAGTCACTTGTGGGGGTTTCCACTGTTTAGGCGCATCAGGGGCTCTCCAAATGCGACATGACTCCCCCAGACCATTCCATCAATGTCTGCAATCCAAAACGTCACTACTTCCCTTCCGAGCCTCGACGTGCGCCCATACAGTAGTTTACTCCCACATATTGGGTATCAGCATACTCAGGACAAATTGGACAACTACTTTTGGGGTCCAATTTCTCCTGTTACCCTTGTGAAAATAAAATATTGGGGGCGAAAAAATCATTTTTGTAAAAAAAAAAGAGATTTTTTATTTACAGCTGTACGTTATAAACTTCTGTGAAGCACTTTGGGGTTCAAACTGCTCACCACACATCTAGATAAGTTCCTTGAGGGGTCTAGTTTCCAAAATGGTGTCATTTGTGGGGGGTTTCCACTGTTTAGGCAGATCAGGAGCTCTCCAAACACGACATGGCATCCAGCCAATTCTGCGTTGAAAAAGTCAAACGGCGCTCCTTCCCTTCCAAACTCTGTCATGCACCCAAACAGTGGTTTACTCCCACATATGGGTATCAGCGCACTCAGGACAAATTGCACAATAACTTTTGGAGTCTTGTTACCCTTGGGAAAATAAAAATTGGGGTGAAAAGATCAATTTTGTGGAAAAAATATGATTTTTTTAATTTTACTGCTCTACGTTATAAACTTGTGTGAAGCACTTGGGGGTTCAAATTGCTCACCAAAGATCTAGATAAGTTCCTTAGGGGGTCTAGTTTCCCAAATGGGGTCACTTGTGGGGGGTTTCCACTGTTTAGGCACAGCAGGGGCTCTCCAAATGCAACATGGCGTCCAATCTCAATTCCAGCCAATTTTGGTTGGAAAAAGTCAAATGGTGCTCCTTCCATTCCGAGCTCTGCCATGCGCCCAAACAGTGGTTCCCCCCCACATATGGGGTATCAGCGTACTCAGGACAAATTGGACAACAAATTTTGTGGTCCAATCTCTCCTGTTACCCTTGGGAAAATAAAAAATTAGTGACTAAGAGATAATTTTTGTGGGAAAAAAATAGGATTTTTTATTTTCATGCCCGGGCATTATAAACTTGTGTGAAGCACTTGGGGGTTCAAAGTGCTCATCACACATCTAGATAAGTTCCTTGAGGGGTCTAGCTTCCAAAATGGGGTCATTTGTGGGGGGTTTCCACTGTTTAGGCAGATCAGGAGCTCTCCAAACACGACATGGCATCCAGCCAATTCTGCGTTGAAAAAGTCAAACGGCGCTCCTTCCCTTCCAAACTCTGCCATGCACCCAAACAGTGGTTTACTCCCACATATGGGGTATCAGCGCACTCAGGACAAATTGCACAATAACTTTTGGAGTCTTGTTACCCTTGGGAAAATAAAAATTGGGGTGAAAAGATCAATTTTGTGGAAAAAATATGATTTTTTTAATTTTACTGCTCTACGTTATAAACTTGTGTGAAGCACTTGGGGGTTCAAATTGCTCACCAAAGATCTAGATAAGTTCCTTAGGGGGTCTAGTTTCCCAAATGGGGTCACTTGTGGGGGGTTTCCACTGTTTAGGCACAGCAGGGGCTCTCCAAATGCAACATGGCGTCCAATCTCAATTCCAGCCAATTTTGGTTGGAAAAAGTCAAATGGTGCTCCTTCCATTCCGAGCTCTGCCATGCGCCCAAACAGTGTTCCCCCCCACATATGGGGTATCAGCGTACTCAGGACAAATTGGACAACAAATTTTGTGGTCCAATCTCTCCTGTTACCCTTGGGAAAATAAAAAATTAGTGACTAAGAGATAATTTTTGTGGGAAAAAAATAGGATTTTTTATTTTCATGCCCGGGCATTATAAACTTGTGTGAAGCACTTGGGGGTTCAAAGTGCTCATCACACATCTAGATAAGTTCCTTGAGGGGTCTAGCTTCCAAAATGGGGTTATTTGTGGGGGGTTTCCACTGTTTAGGCAGATCAGGAGCTCTCCAAACACGACATGGCATCCAGCCAATTCTGCGTTGAAAAAGTCAAACGGCGCTCCTTCCCTTCCAAACTCTGCCATGCACCCAAACAGTGGTTTACTCCCACATATGGGGTATCAGCGCACTCAGGACAAATTGCACAATAACTTTTGGAGTCTTGTTACCCTTGGGAAAATAAAAATTGGGGTGAAAAGATCAATTTTGTGGAAAAAATATGATTTTTTAATTTTACTGCTCTACGTTATAAACTTGTGTGAAGCATTTGGGGTTCAAATTGCTCACCAAAGATCTAGATAAGTTCCTTAGGGGGTCTAGTTTCCCAAATGGGGTCACTTGTGGGGGGTTTCCACTGTTTAGGCACAGCAGGGGCTCTCCAAATGCAACATGGCGTCCAATCTCAATTCCAGCCAATTTTGGTTGGAAAAAGTCAAAGTGCTCACCAAAGATCTAGATAAGTTCCTTAGGGGGTCTAGCTTCCAAAATGGGGTAATTTGTGGGGGGTTTCCACTGTTTAGGCTCATCAAAGATCTAGATAAGTTCCTTAGGGGGTCTAGCTTCCAAAATGGGGTAATTTGTGGGGGGTTTCCACTGTTTAGGCTCATCTGGGGCACTACAAACGGAACATGACCCCCATCAATGTTTGCATTCCAAAACGTTACTGCTTCCTTTCCAAGCCCTGCCGTGCGCCCAAACAGTTTCCCCCCCCCCACATATGGGTATCAGCGTACTCAGGACAAATTGGACAACAACTTTTGGGGTCCAATTTCCTTGGGAAAAATCAAAAATTTGGAACTAAAAAATCATTTTTGTGGAAAATTGTTTTTTTTTTTTTCACACCCAGGCATTATAAACTTTTGTGAAACACTTGGGGGTTCAAAGTGCTCACAACAGATCTAGATAAGTTCCTTAGGGGGTCTAGTTTCCAAAATGGTGTCACTTGTGGGGGGTTTCCACTGTTTAGGCATATCAGGGGCTCTCCAAACACGACATGGCGTCCAATCTCAATTCCAGCCAATTTTAGTTTGAAAAAGTCAAACGGCGCTCCTTCCCTTACGAGCTCTGCCGTGTGCCCAAACAGTGTTTTTTCCCCCACATATGAGGTATTGGCGTACTCAGGAGAAATTGCACAACAACTTTATCTGCCCATTTTCTCCTTTTACCCTTGTGAAAAAAAAAAAGTTTGTAAAAGATCATTTTTGTGGCTAAAAAGTTAAATATTAATTTTTTCCTTCCACGTTGCTTCAGCTCCTGTGAAGCACCTGAAGGGTTATTAAACTTCTTGAATGTGGTTTTGAGTACCTTGAGGGGTGCAGTTTTTAGAATGTTGTCACTTTTGGGTATTTTCTGCTATATAGACCCCTCAAAGTGACTTCAAATGTGAGGTGGTCCCTAAAAAAATGGCTTTGTAAATTTTGTTGTAAAAATGAGAAATCACTGGTCAACTTTTAACCCTTATAATTTCCTAACAAAAAAAAATTTGGTTCCAAAATTGTGCTGATGTAAAGTAGACATGTGGGAAATGTTATTTCATAACTATTTTGTGTGACATATCTCTCTGTTTTAAGGGAAAAAAAATTCAAAGTTTGAAAATTGCAAAATTTTCAAAATTTTCGCCATATTTGCGTTTTTTTCAAAAATAAACGCAAGGTATATCGAAGAAATTTTACCACTATCATGAAGTACAATATGTCACGAGAAAATAATCTCAGAATCGCGAAGATCCGTTGAAGCGTTCCAGAGTTATAACCTCATAAAGAGACAGTGGTCAGAATTGTAAAAATTGGCCCGGTCATTAACGTGCAAACCACCCTTGGGGGTGAAGGGGTTAAAGACTATTGTCCTGACTTCTAATAAAAAATTCCACATTATCCAACTTGAATAAAGTTATTAATGAAGTCAGTGTATATCATGTGTATCTGAGCTTTCTTTATGGATCTTTACAATACAGCAGAATATACAGGGGTTGGACAGAATAATGGAAACACCTGGAAACATCAAGAAAAGTTAGTTTACTATAGTGTAGGTCCACCTTTTGCGGCGATTACAGCCTTAATTCTCCGAGGTATGGATTCATACAAGGTGTGAATTGTTTCCAAAGGAATTTTAGCCCATTCTTCAGTTAAAACACCCTCCAGTTCTTTGAGCGACGATGGCGGCGGAAATCGACGTCTAACTTGAATCTCTAAAATCGACCATAAATGCTCAATAATGTTGAGGTCTGGGGATTGTGGGGGCCAGATGAGATGCTCAACTTCATTAGAATGTTCCTCGTGCCATGCTTTAACGATTCTAGCTGTTTGAATTGGTGCATTATCATCCTGAAAGATGGCGTTCCCCTCCGGGAACAGTGCTTGAACCATAGGATGCACTTGGTCGCCCAAAATGCCTAAATAATCGCGGCTGTTAATTCTTCCATGAAGGGATATCATTCGCCTGGCGGATCTCCACAAAATAGCACCCCAGATCATCACAGAACCTCCGCCATGTTTTACGGTTGGGAGAAGGCAGTCTGGATGGAATGCTTCTTTTGGCTGTCTCCAAACGTACACGCGGCCGGAAGTCGGAAATAGGGTACACGATGATTCGTCTGAGAATATCACATGTTTCCACTGCTTGAGGGACCAATTCTGGAGGTTTCTACACCACTCTAAACACTTGGAAACATTTGTCATTGAGAGCAGCGGTTTTAGAATTGCAGCTCTTCCGTGGAATCCAGATTTGTTCAGCTCCCGACGAATAGTTTTCGTGGAAACTGGGTTGTGTAGGTGTTCATTGAGCTCAGCAGTCTTGCGATCCTCTCTCACAATTCGCTTTAGAGTCCGACAGTCTCTCTCAGTCAACTTCGACTTTCGGCCAGACCTGTGCTTTACTGCGGACGTTTTTCCTTCTCTTTCAAACGCAGTCATTACTTTGGAGACAGTACCTCTTGACACGCCAAGCATTCGGACACTTTCGGTTACACTAGCGCCTGCCATACGAGCACCAACAATTTGGCCTCTTTGAAAATCCGAGAGGTCTGCCATTGGTATCAGGTTCTCATCAATGTTCTTACAATTCTGCAAAACAAACAGTTAATTTACATACACATATCACATAACACAAATAATCAACTACAAAGCATTACCATATGTCACGGTTTCCATGTTTATAACATGTTCGAAGATTATGATGCCAAAACGTTAGGTGTTTCATTATTTTGTCCAACCCCTGTACATAGCACTGGACTACTTTGTATAGTCATTACCATTACACATGGCAGCTGATCATCCCGTTTTCTTGTACACATGTAAACTAGGGTACAAGTAGTGCTGTGAGTAAAAACAATATATCCACTTTTCGACATGCGATCTACATGTATGTCTCATGTCTGATGCCCATCACAGGGAGCTGAAGGTGTACTATGGCATTCAGGGTTCCAATGAAGGCAATGTAACTACCATCTTGTATCTCATGTTCATAATGTAATAGTAACATAGTACATAGTTATTAAGGTTGAAGGAAGACTTTAAGTCCATCTAGTTCAACCCATATCCTATCCTAACCTGCCCTAACATGTTGATCCAGAGGAAGGCAAAAAAAACCCAAGTGGCAAACAGTAAGCTTCACATTGGGGAAAAAAATTCCTTCCCGACTCCACATATGGCAATCAGACTAGCTCCCTGGATCAACTCTGTATCTAGGAAACTAGTGAATATAGCCTGTAATATTATACTTTTCAAGAAAGGCATCCAGTCCCCTCTTAAATTTTAGTAAGGAATCACTCATTACAACATTAGACTGCAGAGAGTTCCATAGTCTCACTGCTCTTACAGTAAAGAATCTGCATCTGTGATTATGGCTAAACCTTCTTTCCTCCAGACGTAGAGGATGCCCCCTCGTCCCCGTCACAGGTCTAAGAGTAAAAAGATCATTAGAAAGGTCTTTGTACTGTCCCCTCATATATTTGTACATTGTAATAAGATCACCCCTAAGCCTTCGTTTTTCCAAACTAAATAACCCCAAGTGTAATAACCTGTCTTGGTATTGCAGACCCCCCAGTTCTCTAATAACCTTGGTCGCTCTTCTCTGCACCCGCTCCAGTTCAGCTATGTCTTTCTTATACACCGGAGACCAGAACTGCACACAGTATTCTAAGTGTGGTCGCACCAGTGACTTGTATAGAGGTAAAATTATGTTCTCCTCATGAGCATCTATGCCTCGTCTAATGCATCCCATTATTTTATTTGCCTTGGCAGCAGCTGCCTGACATTGGCCACTAAATGTGAGTTTGTCGTCCACCCATACACCCAAGTCTTTTTCAGTGACAGTTTTGCCCAGTGTTTTACAATTAAGCACATAATTATACATCTTATTTGTTCTACCCAAGTGCATGACCTTACATTTATCCCCATTAAAGCTCATTTGCCATTTATCAGCCCAAGCTTCTAGTTTACATAAATCCTCCTGTAATATAAAATTATCCTCCTCTGTATTTATTACCCTGCAGAGTTTAGTGTCATCTGCAAATATTGAAATACTACTCTGTATGCCCCCTTCAAGGTCATTAATAAATATGTTAAAGAAAGCGGCCCCAATACTGACCCCTGTGGTACCCCACTGCTAACCGTGACCCAGTCCGAGTGTGCTCCATTAATAACCACCCTTTGTTTTCTATCCATGAGCCAGTTCTTAACCCACTTACACATATTTTCCCCTATCCCCATTGTTCTCATTTTATGTATCAACCTTTTGTGTGGCACTGTATCAAAAGCTTTTGAGAAGTCCATGAACACCACGTCCACTGCATTCCCTTGGTCCAGTCCTGAACTTACCCCTTCATAAAAGCTTATCAGATTAGTCTGACAAGAACGGTCCCTCGTAAACCCATGCTGATACTGTGTCATGAGGTTATTCAGCTTCAGATACTCCAATATAGTATCCCTTAAAAAACCCTCCAGGATTTTACCCACAGTAGATGTTAAGCTCACTGGCCTATAATTTCCAGGTTCAGTTTTTGCCCCCTTTTTGAATATTGGCACCACATTTGCTATACGCCAGTCCTGTGGTACAGACCCAGTTATTATGGAATCTTTAAAGATTAAAAATAATGGTCTATCTATAACTGTACTTAATTCCTGCAGTACTCGGGGGTGTATCCCATCCGGGCCCGGGGATTTGTCAACTTTAGTGATTTTTAGACGCCGCCGTACTTCCTGCTGGGTTAAGCATGTGACATTTAATGGAGAAATTTTTTTTATCTCTGATCATGTTATCTGTCATGGGATTTTCTTGTGTAAATACAGTTGAAAAAAAGTAATTTAGCATATTGGCTTTTTCCTCATCCTCATCCACCATTTCACCCAGACTATTTTTAAGGGGACCAACACTATCATGTTGGTATAATGTAAAAACAGGTTTACAAAATTATTACCCCACACTGAAATGCTGATGGAAAAAAATTCAAGATCCAACAGCAGTAAAAATCATGTAATAAAAAGCAATCAAATTGTTCTATGTACCCCGTGGTACCAATATAAATTACACCTTGTCCTATAAAAAATATGCCCTCACATAGGTGTATCTGCAGAAATATTTAAAAAATGGAGTCTAGTAAATGGCAACACAAAGCAAATCTTTTTTTAAGTTATTTTAAAAGAAGTAATAGAAAATTAAAATAAATAAAAAACAAGCCAATTGTATAATTGTCATCACAAAACAGCGGTACATCAACTCTTTAATCCAATGAAGGCTGAAAAAGCAAATAAATGCTACCGGATCCAATGGATTATCAGGCTAGGATCCTATGACACCGTATAGTCATCGCTTTTTCAGTCTTCTTAGGATACAACTTTTCTTACTTTTTGATCACTGATAGTCTTAGGATATTGCTGATCCCGATTACGAGCGGATTCAGAGAAAGGATCTGACACTGCAAGAAGTAGAGTTGTGCCTATAATCTAGCACAACTCAGCAAGGTGAACCCTCCAAGCGTGATGGGAACAGCTGCACAATATAAAGAATCCGATAATCTATGGAGCTGTTCACGTCTGTCTTTTTTATGGATCAAGATTGTAGTATAAATGACAGGAATCACATTTTGCCCTGTTTCAAGTTGTTTTACAGTAGAAAACTGACTTATTGCTTGATTAATTGGTTCCTACACAAAGAAGCAGAGTTGATTTACTCTTCTTTTAACGCTTAATTTAGAGCGATACGCAGTTAGACCTTCTAAACTTCCATAAGTCTGGAGATTCCCCCTTGTATCATTGCCAAATGTTTAAAATCACAACCTAAAATAACAACTGCGAGCTCATGGAGACAAATCCCATTAACAGACCGACTGTCACTCCTTACACAGTGTCCGTCATAAGAGGAGATATTCTTCCTAGTGCTAGTTCATACTCTCGATTGAAAAATTTAGGTACACACAGAAAAGGAGATGATGTCTCTGAATGTTCCCACCATTCTTCATGGTCCGAGTGGTTTAGTCCACTCCAGTTGAAGTTTTCCAGTAGCCCTCTCACAAGTAGCGCTCATTTCTTTCTTTATAGCAGGGGTGGGGAACCTCTTTTTTTCTGTAAAGGGCCATTTGAATATTTATACCATCAGTCTCGAGCCATACAAAATTATCAACTTAAAAATGTTCTTCTATAGTTAGTCAAACAATTAATTCACTTGCCCATAATATGATGGCTGGAGCTTCTTCTATATGATGATGTGTGTTAGGTGTTATGGATTGCTACTCACAAGTGCTTTTCCATGTTTACGTCAATCAGATTGGAGGGACTCTTTACGATGGTAAGTTTTGTAAGGAACGCGCAACAGTAAGTTGTTCTGAACACAGATGTGTATTTCACTGCATGTCTCAGAGTAGGGAATTCATTATGGTTCCTGTAACGATTACAAAACAATATGTGGGAGGTCTGCTGTATATATCACATAGAATACACCGAGACTGCTGTATATACAGTACATCACGTAGCAGACACTGAGACTGCTCTGTATACATCAAATGGGATACAGTGAGACTGCCATGTACATCACATAGGAGAATCTGCGACTCTTGCATACGTCACGTGCCACGGTCTTCATTAGTGAATACTGTGTATGAACGCTCTTCATAAGATCAAAGACCCAGCAAACAGAAAAACAGGGCTGGCGACCCAAGAACGAATGACTTTGTGCAGAAAATTCCCCACCCTTGTACTACAGATACCATAGCTATCAGATTAAAATTCAGCTCATTGTATTGTTCCTTGGTGAGTGTTCCAGTGTTGCCGTCTGTGGCTCTCACATGTGTGATCTCACTGGAATTTCAGCGATTCTGTATGAAAACTGGTTCTAACCTACTTTGTTTGCAATCCTTAAAAAACACGGATTTTAGTAAGAACTTACCTGTAAAATCCTTTTCAGCGAAGAAGGAAGGGAGACACACTAGTCATTACTATTGGGTAGGCGGAGCCCACATAGGATAGAAACACCTCAGATTAAAAAAGTGTTGACCGGCCCCTCCAGCATATAGGGCTCCTCCTACTCCAGCTCTCCAATCGTACCCAAGCTAAGGAAGAGTAAATATCACCAGCGGAGCAACATAACCCCTTCTGAAGGATTTCAGAGAGAAAAACAAGGAGACAGGTTATGCATATAACAGAAAAAACCACAGTCTCAGGTACTACTCACTGAACCTGACCACTGCGATGAGATGGCAATGCTGGAACAGAGCCTTAGCGCGCCGACCTCAGCCCAGATAATCGCTATCAGAGAAGGGTCACGCCGCATCTGAAAACACAACAACACACTTCTGCCATGGGAGGGATGTGTGTCTCCCTTCCTTCTTCGCTGAAAAGGATTTTACAGGTAAGTTCTTACCAAAATCCGTGTTTCAGCAGCAGATGAAGGAAGGGAGACACACTAGTCATTACTAGTGGGACGTCCCAAAGCAGTCCAAAAATAAGGGTGGGCAAAAAAAACAACAGAGGCAGATACCCAACAACCTAAATAAATGCGCAACTAGCGCTAACTACAAGTTCACAAGAATTTAAACTACAGCCGCCTGCAGGACCCTACGTCCTAAGGCCACATCAGCGGAAGCACTGACGTCCACCTTATAAAATTTTATAAATGTGTGGACGGAGCGCCAGGTCGCCGCCCGGCAGAGCTGAGCTGCCGAGGCTCCTTGATGGAAAGCCCACGATGAACCCACAGCCCTTGTGGAGTGAGCTCGAATCTTAATCGGGCAAGGTTCGCCCTTAAGTCGGTAAGCCTCTAAAATGGCCGACCGAATCCAACGAGCTATAGAATCCTTGGAAGCTCGTTGCCCACGTCGACGACCTGCTGGAATCACAAACAGAGAATCCGACTTCCGAAAACTTTGAGTAATAGACAAATAGAACTTCAAAGCCCGCACCAAATCCAATGTGTGCAAAGCCCGTTCCTTCGCATTCCTTGGCTCCGGACAGAGCGAGGGCAACACAATATCCTGGTTAACATGAAACTGTGACACCACTTTAGGTAGAAAGTCGCCCCGTGTGCGAAGCACTACGCGATCTGGGAGAAACTCCAGAAAAGGAGGCGAGCAAGAAAGAGCCGCCAACTCAGAAACCCTTCTCAAAGAAGTGACCGCCACTAGGAAGGCAACCTTCCAAGAGAGAAAGGAAAGATTAACAGAGTCCATAGGCTCAAAAGGTCCATGTTGAAGAGCCTCCAAGACAAGATTGAGCCGCCAAGGAGACACAGGCGCCTTCCGCGGCGGAAATTGACGGGTTACCCCGCGAAAAAAGGAATGTACGTCCCTACGCGAGGCGATAGTCTTCCGAAACAGCAAGGACAGAGCAGAAACCTGTCCTTTCAGAGTGCTAACTGCCAAACCCTTGTCCAGCCCGTACTGCAAAAAGGCCAACAAATTGGGAATGGAAAAAATCCTCGGGTTCCTAGAAGAACCCGAACACCACGAGAAGAAGGCTTCCCAAGTCTAGTGATAAATCCTAGTAGTAGCCGGACCTCTGGCAGCTCGCAGAGTGGCAATGACTTCGGCTGAAAAACCTTGACGGGTCAAGATTTCGGTCTCAAGAGCCACGCCGTCAAACGCAGAGACTTCAGGTCCGGGTGACGAACGGGCCCTTGGGTTAACAGGTCCGGGCGAAGAGGAAGTGGAAGTGGAGGCGCTGCCAGAAGTGACACCAGTGTCGAGAACCACGTCCTCCTCGGCCAATCTGGGGCTATCAACATAGCCGGGAATCTCTCCAGTCTGATCCGACGCAACACCAGAGGAAGTAAGGATATCGGCAGAAACACATAGATTAGCTCGAATTGGTCCCAAAGAGCCACCAAAGCATCCACTGCCACAGCGTTCGAGTCCTTGTACCTGGACATGAACGTCGGTAACTTGGCATTGAACCTGGATGCCATCAAATCCACTTGGGGAGTTCCCCAACGGAAGCACAGCAGTGCAAAAATTTCCGGATGAAGACTCCATTCTCCGGGATCCATCTTTTCGCGACTGAGGAAGTCCGCTGTGATATTCTGAACTCCTGGAATGTGAATCGCAGAGATGGCTGGCACTCTGGCCTCGGCCCATACCAGAATTCGAGACACTTCCATCATGAGCCTGAAGCTCCTCGTCCCACCTTGATGGTTGATATACGCGACCGCCGTCGCGTTGTCTGTCTGCACTCGGACTGGTAGACCGCTTAAAGGGACCGTCCAGTGTTGGAGGCAAAGGAAAACTGCCCTCAATTCCAGGATGTTGATCGGCAGGACAGACTCTTCCAACGACCATACTCCCTGAATCCAGAGATCGTTCCAGACACCCCCCAGCCGGTCAGGCTGGCATCGGTGGTTATGATCGACCACCTCGGAGGAAGGAAGGACTTCCCCGGGGATAACGCTTCCGGACGTAACCACCATTCTAGAGACTCTCTCACTCCTGTGGGAGATGATGACACTGCAATCCCGTGAAAACTGCGATCGATCCCAACGGTTCAAGATGAACATTTGGAGAGCCCTGGAATGAAATTGGGCAAACGGAATTGCTTCCATTGAGCCACCATCAAACCCAGAAGGCGCATACACCTTCGAAGGGACATTGCTGTCGCAGACTTCATAACCTGTACATGACGAAGAAGACTCGCTTGCTTGTCTGGAGGCAGAGACACCACTGCTCGTATCGTGTCGAAATGCATTCCCAAAAACAGGATTGACTGCGACGGTTCCAGAGACGACTTCTCCCAATTGACCAGCCACCCGAAGTCCTCCAGGAGCTGAAGGGATAGATTGCGAGTCGTCACCGCCTCCTCCTTTGAGGACGCCACAATCAAGAGGTCGTCCAGATAGGGAAGAATCGTAACCCCCTGTCTTCGCAGAATCGCCATAAGAGGAGCCAGAATTTTTGTAAAAACTCTGGGTGCTGAGGCCAACCCGAATGGCAGAGCCACAAACTCGTAATGGTCCTGGCCTATGGCAAAACGAAGGAAGCGTTGGTGGGCCCTTCCGATGGGGACATGCAAATAAGCGTCGCGAATGTCGATTGACACCAAAAAATCGTTCTGCGACAAGGCTGCCACAACGGAGCGAAGTGACTCCATGCGGAATTTCCGGGAGCGGACATGCCGATTCAATCTTTTGAGATCTAGAACGGGGCGAAATTTGTCCTCCTTTTTGGGGACCACAAAGAGGTTGGAATAAAAACCTCTTCCCCGGTCCTCCGGTGGAACTGGTACCAGCACACCCTTCTGTAGAAGGGAATCGACCCCCCCGCAGTAGAGCGGCATATAGCTCGGGCTCTGACGGAATGCGGGATTGGCAAAAACTGTCTGGGGGTCGAGAAAGAAACTCTATGAAATAGCCTGCCGACACAACCCGCGTCACCCAGACGTCCGACACGCGGGAAGCCCAAATCGGTTCGAATTGGAACAGGCGACCTCCCACTCGAGAGCCCTCGAGTGAGGCCCTGGCGTCAGTCCGCCTTAGCGGGCTTTTTGTCAGCTTCCCGCTTGTCTTGGCGGAAGCTCTGTTTCCAGGAAGTGCGGGATTTCTGAACGTTCTTTTTTCCCGAAAAAGAGGGACGCCCCGATCCCCAAGAGGGCTGACCGAACCGTCCCCTGGACACGAAAGGACCGCCGACTAGTACCGGCACTATGCCTGCCAGCCGCAGAAGACACAGCTCTTCGCTGCGGTAAAGCCGTTTCTTTTGCCTTTGCCTTGGCAATCAGCTCCGTGAGGTCAGATCCAAATAGCTGATCACCCTTGTAAGCTAAAGAAAGCAAACCTTGCTTGGAAACCGCGTCTCCGGTCCACTATCTAAGCCACAGAGCTCTCCTGACTGTGATCGCCGAGGATTGTCCCCTGGACAGCAGTGAGGCAGTATCCAAACCTGCATCACTGCCATATCGTGCTGCATCCTCCAATGACTTGAAAAGCCCCTCTACCTCGGATAGTGGGGATCCATCTTGCCACGCCGTCCGTAGACGGTCTAACCAGCTCAGGGAAGCTTTACAAGCACACATGGATCCTAGCACTGCTCTGAATCCATGACCCGCGGCCTCGTAGATGGATTTTGCTGCCATCTCCGTTTTTCTGTCCAGCGGATCCTGCAGACTCGCCTTCCCTTTAACAGGAAGCAATGAGGATTTGCTAAGCTGGGATAAAGGGACATCCACTTCAGGAGAAGGAATCCAATTATCAATCAACTCCGTCGTACACGGATATAGCGTCTCAAAAAACCGTGTCCCCTGAAAACGTTTATCTGGACACAGGCGTTCCTTCTCCACTGCCTCATTAAGCTCGTCCAGAGATGGTAAGGCTGATCGCGACCTATGCGACTCCTGAAACATCCGGGCCGACTTACCAGGACATCTAGTTACCTCCTCCGGTAACTGTAACGCCTCCCTCATGGCTCCAATAAAAGCCTCTGTGTAACGGGTCTGGTAGGCGGAACCTCTGAGCTTTATTATACAAGAAGGTTTTCCTTGTAAAGGAGCGGGTGGCGCCCGGGGAGACGGATAGGAAGTCACGGCAAGTGACAGGGACAGTCTCTGGACAGACGGGAAGGGGTCACGGCAAGTGAGCGGGGCAGTCTCTGATATACGGACAGGTAGTCACGGCAAGTGACCGGGGCAGTCTCTGGATAAACGGACAGGTAGTCACGGCAAGTGACCGGGGCAGTCTCTGGATAAACGGGCAGGGAGTCACGGCAAGTGACCGGGGCAGTCTCTGGATAAGTAGGCAGGGAGTCACGGCAAGTGACCGGGCAGTCTCTGGAAAGGTAGGCAGGGAGTCACGGCAAGTGACCGGGGCAGTCTCTGGATAGGTAGGCAGGGAGTCACGGCAAGTGACCGGGGCAGTCTCTGGAAAGACAGGCAGGTATATACGACCTGAGATGGTGGAGCCTCCCGGTAGGCTAGCAGGACGGTGGCAGATGAATGCTCCCAAGTGAGCAGGCGAGAGTCTCTGGAATAGCCGAGGATCACCGCATGTGACGTCCGAACCTCCGAGTAGGGCTGCAGTCAGATGGCAGATGAGCGCCCCAAGTGAGCAGGCGAGAGTCTCTGGATTAGCCGAGGGTCACCGCATGTGACGTCCGGACCTCCGGGTAGGGCTGCAGTCAGATGGCAGATGAGCGCTCCCAAGTGAGCCGGCGAGAGTCTCTGGAATAGCTGATGGTCACCACATGTGACGGCCGAACCTCCAAGTAGGCTTGCGGACAGGTAACGGACAGCAAACGGGCAGGAAACAGGCAGGTAACTGGTAACGGCACCTGAGGGCTGAAGCAGAGTAAAACAGTGCAACAACAACATGGCTCGGGCACCTCCATTAAGGAGGAAGTACTTTATATAGGGTGGAGTCCTCCGGCATTGGCCGGGGACCTTTTTGAAAAATGCGCGCGGCCCCTTTAAGAGCGGGGGAGCGCGCGGGCGCGCGCCCTAAGTCCAGAAGCAGGGAAGGAGCGCGCGGCCCCAGCAGGACGGAAGGAGGACGCTGAGTGCGGGTAAGGGGGGCGACGTCCCTGCCTGGCAGAGGACGCTGTTGCAGGGGAACAGCGTCCCTGCCTGGCAGAGGGCAGGGACGTCGGCGCTACAGTACCCCCCCTCTAGGCCCCCCCCTCTTTAGGCCAGAAAGAAATTTAGCTAGGATGAGAGGGGCATGGATGTTCTCCCGAGGCTCCCAGGTTCTCTCCTCAGGACCAAACCCCTTCCAATCCACCAGAAAATAGGTCTTTCTTCCTACCCTTTTTGTGGCCAGAATGTTCTCTACCTCAAATTCATCTTCAGCAGACACTGGAGCAGGAGGTGTACCTGTAGACTTGACAAAAGAGTTAAGTACCACCGGTTTGAGGAGAGATACATGGAAGGAGTTGGGAATCCGCAAATTGGCCGGGAGTTTCAATTTATAGGACACTGGGTTGATCTGACTGATGATCTCAAAAGGACCGATGAACCGAGGACCTAACTTGTAGGAAGGAATCTTGAGCCGGACATACTTGGACGAGAGCCAGACCTTATTCCCAGGACGGAATTGAGGAGGATCCAGACGTTTTTTGTCAGCATGTCTTTTCATGCGCTCGGATGACAGAATGAGTGCGGACCGGGTACTCTCCCATATGGAGGAAAATTCCTTAATCAAAGATTCTGCCGCTGGATTGTCCACAGAGATAGAGACAGGAACAGGGATCCGAGGGTGTTGACCGAAGACTACAAAAAACGGAGATTTGAAGGAAGATTCGCTCTCGTGATTGTTGTAAGAGAATTCGGCCCAAGGCAGGAGATCCACCCAGTCAGAATGGTGGGCATTAACGAAGTGCCGGAGATAACTGGTCAGATTCTGATTGATTTGCTCGACTTGTCCATTGGACTGCGGGTGGTAAGCGGAGGAGAAATCCAGGGTGACGTCTAGCAACTTACAAGTGGCCCTCCAGAAACGTGAGGTGAACTGCACCCCACGATCCGACACAATGTGACGAGGCAGACCATGAAGACAGAAGATGTGGCGGATAAAGTCTTTAGCCAGCTTGGGTGCTGACGGAAGCCCTGGCAGGGGAATGAAGTGAGCCATCTTGGAAAATCGGTCAACGACCACCCAACTGGCAGAGACGGGCAGATCCGTTATGAAGTCCATGGCTATATGCTGCCAGGGGGCAGCGGGTACAGGAAGCGGGAGAAGACGGCCGGCAGGCAGGTGTCTCGGAACTTTGTTGCGGGCACAGGAGGCACAGGCAGAAACAAAGTCTATTACATCCTTGTGCAAGGTAGGCCACCAGTAATGCCAGGTAATGAGCTGGAGGGTCTTTTTCTGACCAGCGTGGCCAGCTAGTTTAGACGAATGACCCCAGTGTAGGATCCTCTCCCGATCAGGTTCCGAAACGAACGTCTTACCAGGAGGAAGATGATTTAGACTCACGGGAGCCACCTGCATCACTCTGGTGGGATCGATGATATGTTTAGGTTCCTCCTCGAGATCCGACACCAGGAAAGACCGGGACAAGGCATCCGCCTTGATGTTCTTGTCGGCTGGGCGAAAGTGTAATAAAAAATCGAAGCGGGCAAAAAACAAGGACCACCGGGCTTGGCGAGGGTTAAGCCTCTGGGCATGCTGGAGGTAAGCCAGATTCTTGTGGTCAGTGTAAATGATTACCGGATGAAGAGCCCCTCGAGTAGGTAACGCCACTCCTCTAATGCCAGCTTGATGGCCAATAACTCTCGGTCTCCTATGGAGTAATTGCGCTCAGAAGAGGAGAAGAGTTTGGAGAAGAAGCCGCAAGATACCATCCTCCCGGATGAAGATTTTTGAGTAAGTACCGCTCCGGCTCCAGAAGAGGAAGCGTCCACCTCCAGGAAGAACTGCTTGTTGCCATCCGGGCGATGCAGCACTGGAGCGGAAGAGAAGGCCTGTTTTAAGGACAGAAAGGCCTCTTCTGCTTCGAGCGTCCACTGTTTGGGGTTAGCATCCTTGCGGGTGAGCGCGGAGATTGGAGCAGTCCGGGAAGAGAAGTGCGGTATGAAGAGGCGGTAATAATTGGCGAATCCCAGGAACCGCTGAATGGCCTTCAACCCCTCCGGTCGGGGCCATTTCTCGATTGCAGATAGTTTCTCCGGATCCATTCGTAGGCCTGTCTGAGAAATGATGTAGCCCAAAAACGGAAGCGAGGTCTGCTCAAAGAGGCACTTCTCGTATTTGGCGAAGAGGTGATTCTGCCTGAGCCTGAGCAGAACCTGACGAACATCCCTCCGGTGAGACTGGAGATCCGGAGAGAAGACCAAGATGTCGTCTAGGTACACAACAACGCAGGAGTAGAGAAGGTCTCGGAATATGTCATTGACCAACTCTTGAAAGACTGCCGGAGCATTACAGAGACCAAAGGGCATCACCAAATACTCGTAGTGGCCGTCTCGGGTGTTGAATGCCGTCTTCCATTCATCTCCCTGACGGATACGGACTAGGTTATATGCTCCACGAAGATCCAGTTTGGTGAAGATTCTAGCCCCCCTCAGACGATCAAACAATTCTGGAATGAGCGGAAGAGGGTACTTATTCTTCACTGTGATCAAGTTTAGGCCTCTGTAGTCAATACAGGGACGGAGAGAGCCGTCTTTCTTTTTGACGAAGAAGAAACCTGCTCCCGCTGGGGAGGTAGATTTCCGGATGAATCCCTTGGCCAAATTCTCCTCGATATATTCGGACATCGACCTAGTCTCAGCAGCAGACAATGGGTAAATACGCCCACGGGGAGGCGTAGTACCGGGTAGTAGATCGATCGGGCAATCATACGGTCTGTGAGGAGGTAATGTCTCAGCTTCCTTTTTATTAAAGACATCAGTGAATGACCAATATGGAATCGGGAGCCCTGGTAGATTAGCTGGGTAGGAGAAGGACGGATGGGATGAACAGGAACCAAACACGTTTTATGACAGTCCTGTCCCCAGCGAAGGATCTCTCCAGTCTGCCAGTCGAGCACGGGTGCATGCTTTTGGAGCCAAGGCAGACCTAGTAAGAAAGCGTGAGAGAGTCCAGGCAGAACATGAAACGAGATACTCTCCGAATGCAGCATTCCCACCTGCAGGGTTATAGCTTCAGTGATAAGTTGGATGGGACGTGGTAGGAGACCCCCATCCACAGCAGCAACAGATACTGGTTTGACCAGAGGTCTGGTAGGAATGTGATATTTTTCCACTAGAGCCTGTGAAACAAGATTCCCAGCTGCTCCAGAATCAAGTTGGGCTAATTCGAAATAACGGTTCTCACCGAGAAGAATTGAGACTGACAGCAGCAGGGATGAAGAGGATTTATTCTTGTCTAGGTTGACCTCTCCGAGCGAACCTAGACACAGGCGTTTCCCGACCTCTCCGGACAGGTACGGATCCGGTGCTCCTTACTGCCACAGTAGAAGCAACTCCCCTCAGCCCGGCGTAAGTCCTGACGGGCTTTGACCATCTTGGTCTGGTCGACCTGCATAGGCTCAGCATTGTGCATCTGGGGAGAAACGGAAGGAGTTATAGGTCTCTGAAAAGAAGGTGCTAGACGAGGAAACCTTCTCTCACGGGTGACCTCTTTGGCACGCTCCTGGAACCGTAGATCAATTCGATTGGCAAGAGTTATTAGGTCATCGAGAGAGGTTGGAATGTCCCGACCGGCAAGTTCGTCTTTAATACGGCCGGACAGACCCTTCCAGAAAACCGATATCAAAGCGTCATTGTCCCAAGCCAGCTCTGAGGCAAGGGTACGGAACCGTATGGCATATTGACCAACGGTGAGACTTTCCTGACGGAGACGCAGCAGAGATGATGCAGAGGAGGTCTTCCGTCCGGGTTCGTCAAATACCTTCCGGAAGGCCGAGAGGAAAGCGGGCAGGTCAGACACCAGAGGATCCTCCCTCTCCCATAGAGGATTAAGCCAGGCCAGAGCCTCTCCGGTGAGATGGGACATGATGAAGGCAATTTTGGCCCGGTCGGAGTTAAACTGGTGTGCTAGGAGTTCAAAATGCAGGGTACACTGGTTAAAGAAACCCCGAGCCAGAGCTGGATCGCCTCCAAACCGAGGAGGAGCTGAGAGTCGAGGTCCAGGAATGGAAACCACGGAACTGGTAAGCAGCGGGACTGCCGGATTGCGAGTCATGGCGCCCGCGGTGGTTGTTGGTGAAGTAGTCAGGGTGTCCAGGCGGGAATTAACATTCCGTAAGTGACCCAGGATGGACTCCTGTTGAGACCTCTGACGAGATAGTTCATGACATAGGTCCGAGAGCGAAGGGGTTTGGGTGCCACCGGGTTCCATGGCCCGAGCAAACTGTAACGGGTCTGGTAGGCGGAACCTCTGAGCTTTATTATACAAGAAGGTTTTCCTTGTAAAGGAGCGGATGGCGCCCGGGGAGACGGATAGGAAGTCACGGCAAGTGACAGGGACAGTCTCTGGACAGACGGGAAGGGGTCACGGCAAGTGAGCGGGGCAGTCTCTGATATACGGACAGGTAGTCACGGCAAGTGACCAGGGCAGTCTCTGGATAAACGGGCAGGGAGTCACGGCAAGTGACCGGGGCAGTCTCTGGATAAGTAGGCAGGGAGTCACGGCAAGTGACCGGGGCAGTCTCTGGAAAGGTAGGCAGGGAGTCACGGCAAGTGACCGGGGCAGTCTCTGGATAGGTAGGCAGGGAGTCACGGCAAGTGACCGGGGCAGTCTCTGGAAAGACAGGCAGGTATATACGACCTGAGATGGTGGAGCCTCCCGGTAGGCTAGCAGGACGGTGGCAGATGAATGCTCCCAAGTGAGCAGGCGAGAGTCTCTGGAATAGCCGAGGATCACCGCATGTGACGTCCGAACCTCCGAGTAGGGCTGCAGTCAGATGGCAGATGAGCGCCCCAAGTGAGCCGGCGAGAGTCTCTGGAATAGCTGATGGTCACCACATGTGACGGCCGAACCTCCAAGTAGGCTTGCGGACAGGTAACGGACAGCAAACGGGCAGGAAACAGGCAGGTAACTGGTAACGGCACCTGAGGGCTGAAGCAGAGTAAAACAGTGCAACAACAACATTGCTCGGGCACCTCCATTAAGGAGGAAGTACTTTATATAGGGTGGAGTCCTCCGGCATTGGCCGGGGACCTTTTTGAAAAATGGCGCGGCCCCTTTAAGAGCGAGGGAGCGCGCGGGCGCGCGCCCTAAGTCCAGAAGCAGGGAAGGAGCGCGCGGCCCCAGCAGGACGGAAGGAGGACGCTGAGTGCGGGTAAGGGGGGCGACGTCCCTGCCTGGCAGAGGACGCTGTTGCAGGGGAACAGCGTCCCTGCCTCGCAGAGGGCAGGGACGTCGGCGCTACACTCTGTACGGCTCAAAAGAGAGGCAGAGTGTCCCTGCCGATCCTCCTTATCCGAATCGGACACCTCCCCATCCGAGCTTGAAGGGGAACCCTCCATGCCCGAAATCTCCGAGTCGCTAAGCGGGGAAGAAGGCACCGGCCTGTGTCGCTTCCTACCATGAGAGGATCTAGCTGACACCCAATAACCTAAAAGGTCAGAAAGGTCATTAATAGAACGAGTGAGGGCCTCCATTTTGTCATCACTGACACCTCCGACCGCTGCGCTTGATGCCGTCGAGGTCTGTGTGTCAGATACGCGAGACTGATCCTGTAGCGGATCTGGGAGACGGTCCGCACCTCCTGGACCCTGATCCGACATGCCCTCACACAGTATATGGCAGGTCAAAAACCTGTCAGCAACTAGAACAGTGTGGTTTTCAAAGGCAAAACGTACGCTGAAGGGTTAAGCTCTTAAAGAGAGAGCTACCCCAGCTGTCTCCCAATAAAGGGTTAACCGCCAAAGAAAGGGTTAATGTCGCAGACTCCCCACAACCCTTGTGTAATGAAAGGGTGTGCGAGCCCCAGGTGCCTCTTATGAGGTAACAGCTGCAGGACAGAGTTTTCAAAGGTATGCCACACTAAACAAGAACGCCAACGAGATCGCTAACATATTGCGCTGAATTGTACATCGCAATGACCGCCAAAGTCGCTAAGGAGATCGCTAACCACTTATGCGTCGTCAATGAGATCGCCCACTGTGGCAGCTACTAGCGACATTAAAAACGATCACAAAAAAAAACGATCGCAAAATTAAGCGACGCTATTGTGATCGTAGCGGGAGCGTTCCGTGTGACAGTGCCTCCTGCGCTGTGGGTGTGAGGGGGTCAAGCTTCTGCCCTGACAGGTAGAAGCGACTCACCCAGCTGGCCGGGTGTAGTGTCTTCCTTTCGGTCGGTCGGGGGGAGCGGAGAGTGAGGAGCCCGAGAAGGCCTTCAGTAATGGCCGCCGCGCTAGAAGAGAGAGACTGGAAGAGAAAAAGGCAGGGAAGCCACGCCCCCCGCCGGTTTCAAAAAAAGTGCGCGACTCACTCCGCTCCCGCTCCCATGTCCTGCAGGTATCCACCTGCGGACAAAAGTACACAATCACCACACATGAATACACATAGCAGCGGCTGCCGCAGCAGCCGCTGAAGCACTCAAAACACATTAAAATGTGGAGTACTCACCCAGCTGAGCGCCACAGGGACCCCTCAGAGATTTGTGGCGCTGTGCCCGTAGCTTCCCCCCAGGGCGGGGAACGCAGTGACCCCAGAAGCGCGGTTTGCGTCCCCGCCAGGGAAGCAATCCTCATCCCCCAGGGCCGGCAGGGTTCTGCAGGGACCACCTTACAGGGTAATACAGATCCGCCAAGGGAGAGGTGGGGGTCCAGCAGCGCTGAGACCCCTGAGACCTCTAGACCACTGGCGGTCCAAGTCTCTGTCCGACTAAAATAAAAAAGTCTTCTGAGGAGCTGCTTCCAGCAGCGACTATCCTCTGTGACCTCAAATTTTAGACTGGAGAGCTGGAGTAGGAGGAGCCCTATATGCTGGAGGGGCCGGTCAACACTTTTTTAATCTGAGGTGTTTCTATCCTATGTGGGCTCCGCCTACCCACTAGTAATGACTAGTGTGTCTCCCTTCCTTCATCTGCTGCTGAAAAAATTATTCGCTGATGATGCTGTATGGCAGCTTGTTTTTTGCGGGACAAGATGACGTTTTCAGTGGTACCATATTTATTTATATCCGTTGTTTTGATCGCGTATTATTGCACTTTTTCCAAGCGGTATGATGATAATTTACTACTTTTTTGTGTTTTTTTTTACGGCTTTCACTGAAGGGGTTAACCCCTTCCCGACCCATGACGCCTACGTTGGCGTCATGAAAACCTGTGCCATCCCGACCCATGACGCCAACGTAGGCGTCATGCTATAAATCAAGTTCCTGCAGGTCGGGGGACCGAAATCACTGAAAGGTCATCCGACCCGCAGGCACAGGACCCCTTGCGCATCACCACAGTGGGGGTGGCTTAACCCCCACGTGGTTACGATCGCTCTGATTGGCTGTTAAAAGTGAAACAGCCAATCAGAGCGATTAGTAATATTTCACCACTGAAAAGTGGTGAAATATTACAATCCATTCATGGCCGATGCAGCAATAGCATCGGCCATGGCTGGACACTGTGTTCCCACCCTCCCCACACCGAGTAACGGTGGTGATCGGCCGCCGCCGCCGATTCATGGCGGCGAACGGTCACCGCCGTTACTATCATCTGCTGGCCACTCCGATCCTCTCCCCTCCGGTGTGCTCCGCTCCCCCCCGCCCTCCGATCACCCCCCCGCCAATATACTCACCTCCTCCGGTCTTCTGCGGCCTCTTGATCCGTCCCGGCGGCCGCCCGGGACTCTTCATGGGCGCCGCCATCTTGGAAAATGCGCCTTCCAAATTACAATCTATTTTGATCACTGTGATAAACTCTCACATTGATCAAAATAAAAGTAAATTAACCCCCCCCTGTCATAAGTAGGGACAAAAAATAAAATAAAGAATTTTTTTTTTTCCTTTTAGGCCCTGTCCACATGTTGCGGATTTCGCTGCGTATCCGCAGCGGATTTCGCTTCTGATCCGCGGCGGATTTCGCTGCGTATCCGCAGCGGATTTCGCTGCTGATCCGCAGAGGATTTCGCTGCGTATCCGCAGAGGATTTCGCTGCGTATCTGCAGCGGATTTCGCTGCGTATCGCAGCGGATTTCGCTTCTGATCCGCGGCGGATTTCGCTGCGTATCCGCAGCGGATTTCGCTGCTGATCCGCAGAGGATTTCGCTGCGTATCCGCAGAGGATTTCGCTGTGTATCCGCAGCGGATTACGCTGCTGATCCGCAGCGGATTTCGCTGTGTATCCGCAGCGGATTTCGCTGGATCCGCAGCGGATTTCGCTGGATCCGCAGCGGATTTCGCTGCTGATCCGCAGCGGATTTCGCGCTGATCCGCAGCGGATTTCGCCTCTGATCCGCAGCGATTTTGCTGCGGATCCGCAGCTTATTTCGCTGGGGATCCGCAGCGATTTGCTGATGAGCATTTCGCTGCTGATCCGCAGCGGATTTCGCTGCTGATCCGCAGCGGATTTCGCGCTGATCCGCAGCGGATTTCGCGCTGATCCGCAGCGGATTTCGCTGCTGATCCGCAGCGGATTTCGCTGCGGATCCGCAGCGGATTTCGCTGCTGATCCGCAGCGGATTTCGCTGCTGATCCGCAGCTGATTTCGCTGCTGATCCGCAGCTGTGACTTTTGCTGCTGATCCGCAGCGGATTTCGCTGCTGATCCGCAGCTGATTTCGCTGCGATCCGCAGCGGATTTCGCTGCTGATCCGCAGCGGATTTCGCTGCTGATCCGCAGCGATTTCGCTGCTGATCCGCAGCTGATTTCGCTGGATCCGCAGTGATTTCGCTGCTGATCCGCAGCGATTTCGCTGCTGATCCGCAGCGGATTTCGCTGCTGATCCGCAGCTGATTTCGCTGCGGATCCGCAGCGGATTTCGCTGCTGATCCGCAGCGATTTCGCTGCTGATCCGCAGCGGATTTCGCTGCTGATCCGCAGCGGATTTCGGATCCGCGCCTGATGCCGCAGCTGACGCAGATTTCGCTGCTGATCCGCAGCGATTTCGCTGCTGATCGCAGCGATCGCTGCGATGCAGCTGATTTCGCTGCTGATCTGCAGCGGATTTCGCTGCTGATCCGCATCTGATTTCGCTGCATCGCGGATTCCGCGATCCAGCGGATTTCGCCTCTGATCCGCAGCGGATTTTGCTGCGGATCCGCAGCTTATTTCGCTGGGGATCCGCAGCGGATTTCGCTGCTGATCCGCAGCGGATTTCGCTGCTGATCCGCAGCGGATTTCGCTGCTGATCCGCAACTGATTTCGCTGCTGATCCGCAGCGATTTCGCTGCTGATCCGCAGCGGATTTCGCTGCTGATCCGCAGCGGATTTCGCTGCGGATCCGCAGCGGATTTGGCGCTGCGGATCCACAGCAGATCCAGAAACCATGTACAGTACAATGCAAATAAATGGTAAAAAAAAAAACCCTGTGCACATGCTGCGAATTTTTCAGCGCGGATTTGCTGCGGTTTTAAATCCGCAGCATGTCAATTCTTTGTGCGGATTCCGCAGCGGTTTTACACCTATTCCATTATAGTTGTAAAACCGCAGGGACAAACCGCAGCAAATCTGCGCTAAATTCGCAGGTAAAAGGCAGGTCATTTTACCTGCGGATTTTAGAAAAATCCGCAAGTGAATCCGCAACGTGTGCACGGGGCCTCAGGGTTAGGCTGGGTTCTTATTGCATTATGGCAGTCCGTTAGATGGACTGCGTTTCACTGCGGTATAACACGGTGTAACGCAGTCCGTTAACGCTGCCATTCACCCCATTTGTGTGCGCATCACAACACATGCCGTAAAGCGGCATGCGTTCGCGACGTGCTGTCATTTAGTGACAGAGCCTCGGACACAGGCTGCAGCATCTGGGCTCCATCACCGCTAGCACAGATGAATCATCTGATGATTCATCTGCGCTAGCGGGTATAGCATAACGCGATCGCGTTATGCTATACCATTACCAGCCGGTCAACGCTACGTGTTGAACAGGCTGGTAAAACGCAATATGAACCAAGCCTTAGGGTTAGGGTTAGAGTTTGGGTTAGGGTTGGAATTTGGGTTAGGGTTGGAATATGGGTTAGGGTTGGAATTAGGGTTAGAGTTGGGATTAGGGTTAGGGGTGTTTTGGGGTTAGGGTTGGGATTAGGGTTAGGCTAGTGGTTAGGTTTATGGTTAGAGTTGGGATTAGGGTTAGGGGTGTGTTGGGGTTAGGGTTATGGTTAGGGTTTGTATTAGGGTTAGGGGTGTGTAGGGGTTAGGGGTGTGTTGGGGTTGGAGTTAGAATTGAGGGGTTTCCACTATTTAGGCACATCAGGGGTCTCCATACGCGACATGGCGCCACCATTGATTCCTGCAAATTTTGCGTTCAAAAAGTCAAACAGTGCTCCCTTTATTCCAAGCCCCGACGTATGCCCAAACAGTGGTTTACCCCCACATATGGGGTATCAGCGTACTCTGGAAAAATTGCACAACAACTTTGGGGGTCTAATTTCTCCTGTTAACATTGGGAAAATAAAAAAATTGGGGACTAAAGATCATGTTTGTGGAAAAAATATGATTTTTTTATTTTCATGCCCGGGCGTTATAAACCTCTGTGTAGCCCTTGGAGGTTCAAAGTGCTCACTACACATCTAGATAAGTTATTTGCGGGGTCTAGTTTCCAAAATGGGGTCACTTGTGGGGAGTTTCTACAGTTTAGGCACATCAGGGGCTCTGCAAACGTAACATGACGCCCGCAGACCATTCCATCAAGTGGGCATTTCAAAACGTCACTACTTCCCTTCCGAGCCCCGACGTGCGCCCATACAGTAGTTTTCTCCCACTTATGGGGTATCAGCGTACTCAGGACAAATTGGACAACAACTTTTGGGGTCTAATTTCTCCTGTTACCCTTGGGAAAATAAAAAAATTAGGGACTAAAAGATCCTGATTATGGAAGAAATATGATTTTTTTATTTTCATGCCCGGGCGTTATAAACTGCTGTGTAGCCCTTGGGGGTTCAAAGTGCTCACCACACATCTAGATAAGTTCTTTGCGGGGTCTAGTTTCCAAAATGGGGTCACTTGTGGGTAGTTTCTACTGTTTAGGCACATCAGGGGCTCTGCAAACCTAACATGACGCCCGCAGACCATTCCATCAAAGTCGGCATTTCAAAACGTTACTACTTCCCTTCCGAGCCCTAACGTGTGCCCGAACAGTGGTTCCCCCCACATATGGGGTACCAGTGTACTCAGGACAAACTGTACAACTTTTGTGGTCCAATTTCTCCTGTTACCCTTGTGAAAATAAAAAATTGCGGGTTAAAAAAATCAGTTTTTGAGGATAAAAATGATTTTTTATTTTCACGGCTCTGCATTATAAACTTCTGTGAAGCACTTGGGGGTTCAAGGTGCTCACCACACATCTGGATAAGTTCCTTTGGGGGTCTAGTTTACAAAATGGGGTCACTTGTGGGGGTTTCTACTGTTTAGGCACATCAGGGGCTCTGCAAACGTAACAAGATGCCCGCAGACCATTCCATCAAGTCGGCATTTCAAAGCGTCACTATATCCCTTCCGAGCCCTGACGTATGCCCAAACAATGGTTCCCCCCCACATATGGGGTACTAGCGTACTCAGGACAAACTGAACAACAACTTTTGGGGTCCAATTTCTCCTGTAACCATTGTGAAAATAAAAAATAGTGGGCTAAAATATCATTTTTTGAGAAAAAAAAAAAGATTTTTTATTTTCACGGCTCTGCGTTATAAACTTCTGTGAAGCACCTGGGGGTTCAAAGTGCTCACTTTGCATCTAGATAAGTTCCTTAGGGGGTCTAGTTTCCAAAATGGGGTCATTTGTGGGGGAGCTCTAAACTTTATGCACACAGGGGCTCTCCAAACACGACATGGTGTCCGCTAACGAGTGGAGCTAATTTTCCATTCAAAAAGTCAAATGGCGCTCCTTCCCTTCTGAGCCCTGCCGTGCGCCCAAACAGTGGTTTATGACCACATATGAGGTATCTGTGTACTCAGGAGAAATTGCCCAACAAATTTTAGGATCCAATTTATACTGTTGCCCATGTGAAAATGAAAATAACTGAGGCTAAAAGAAAATTTTTGTGAAAAAAAAGTACTTTCTTTTATTTACGGATCAATTTGTGAAGCACCTGGGGGTTCAAAGTGCTCACTATGCATCTAGATAAGTTCCTTAGGGTCTAGTTTCCAAAATGGGGTCACTTGTGGGGGAGCTCCAATGTTTAGCACACAGGGACTCTCCAAATGCGACATAGCAACCGCTAAATATTCCAGCATATTTTCCATTCAAAAAGTCAAATGGCGCTCCTTCCCTTCTGAGCCCTGCCGTGCGCCCAAACAGTGGTTTATGACCACATATGAGGTATCTGTGTACTCAGGAGAAATTGCCCAACAAATTTTAGGATCCAATTTATACTGTTGCCCATGTTAAAATGAAAATAACTGAGGCTAAAAGAAAATTTTTGTGAAAAAAAAGTACTTTCTTTTATTTACGGATCAATTTGTGAAGCACCTGGGGGTTCAAAGTGCTCACTATGCATCTAGATAAGTTCCTTAGGGGGTCTAGTTTCCAAAATGGGGTCACTTGTGGGGGAGCTCCAATGTTTAGGCACACAGGGACTCTCCAAATGCGACATAGCAACCGCTAAATATTCCAGCATATTTTCCATTCAAAAAGTCAAATGGCGCTCCTTCCCTTCTGAGCCCTGCCGTGCGCCCAAACAGTGGTTTATGACCACATATGAGGTATCTGTGTACTCAGGAGAAATTGCCCAACAAATTTTATGATCCAATTTATACTGTTGCCCATGTGAACATGAAAAAACTGAGGCTAAAAGAAAATTTTTGTGAAAAAAAAGTACTTTCTTTTTTTTACAGATCAATTTGTGAAGCACCTGGGGGTTCAAAGTGATCACTATGCATCTAGATAAGTTCCTTAGGGGGTCTAGTTTCCAAAATGGGGTCACTTGTGGGGGAGCTCCAATGTTTAGGCACACAGGGACTCTCCAAATGTGACATGGCAACCGCTAAATATTCCAGCATATTTTCCATTCAAAAAGTCAAATGGCGCTCCTTCCCTTCTGAGCCCTGCCGTGCGCCCATACAGTGGTTTATGACCACATATGAGGTATCTGTGTACTCAGGAGAAATTGCCCAACAAATTTTAGGATCCACTTTATCCTGATGCCCATGTAAAAAATGAAAAAATTGATGCTAAAAGAAAATTTTTGTTGGAAAAATTAAAATGTCCATTTTTTCCTTCCACGTTGCTTTAGTTCCTGTGAAGCACCTGAAGGGTTAATAATCTTCTTGAATGTAGTTTTGAGTAGCTTGAGGGGTGCAGTTTTTATAAAGGTGTCACTTTGGGGTATTTTCTGCCATATAGACCCCTCAAAGTGACTTCAAATGTGAGGTGGTCCCTAAAAAAAATGGTTTTGTAAATTTTGCTGTAAAAATGAGAAATCGCTGGTCAACTTTTAACCCTTATAACTTCCTAACCAAAAAAAATGTTGTTCCCAAAATTGTGCTGATGTAAAGTAGACATGTGGGAAATGTTGTTGTCTCAGAATCGCTAGGATCCGTTGAAGCGTTCCTGGGTTATTACCTCATAAAGGGACACTGGTCAGAATTGCAAAAAATGGCAAGGTCTTTAAGGTCAAAATAGGCTGGGTCATGAAGGGGTTAACTAGGGTTACGCTTTTATAGATGGGATTTGTACGGACGCGGTGATACCAAACGTGTGGATTTTTTTTACATAAAAATGTGTATTTTTTAGGGGAATTTTTTTAAATTATTTTTTAATATTTTCTATTTCAATTTTTAAAAAAAAAATGTTATTTTTACCTAGTCCCTTTATGGGACTTTCACTTTTTCACTTTTGATTGCAGGTATAATACATTGCAATGCTCCAGCATTGCAATGCATTATACCTATGGAGAAAGCTGCTGAGACCATGTTGTGAACATGGTCTCAGCTGCTTTCCGTAGCTGGATGACCCGGAGGTTGTCATGACAACCCGGGTCATCAAGGCAGAGATCGGGCCCTGTGATTATATCGCGGGGACGCTGATCTGAGGCAAAGGGAGCTCCCGACCCTCTGCCTCCCCCCCTGAACGCTGCGATCGCGCTCGATCACAGCAGTCAAGGG
>JARQOD010002096.1:0-36346 GCA_033576555.1 Oophaga sylvatica
TGAAGATGGTGAGGACTGGGAATCAGGTGTTACTGACTGGTCTTATATAAGGGAGTCACCTTCCCATCAGGGTTGCCGGTGATCAATTGTTCTGGTCTGAATCCTTCATTCCTGTTTTCCTTGTAGCCTGCTGTGTCGTGTCTGCATCTCCTGCTAACAGATAAGACATTTTCTTCTTTTTGTTTTTGTGCTATATTTTTGCATTTTGTCCTGCACTTCTGTGGGGGCCTTCTGGGTCCCCTCCGGGGGCTTTTGCCCTCTCAGTTTAGTTCAGCCACTGATGTTTGTACTTTTGCTTTTTCCAGTTTTTTCAGTGGCTGCTGTTTTGATTTTGTTACACCAGAGAACTAATTTAGATGGTAGAGGTCGTGTGATCTCAAGTGATTTTGAAATTAGTAGAGTTGGTGCTTTTCAGGGTTTTCTGGGATTGCAGTAAGTACCCTTCCTATCCTTTTCTATTTAGTTAGTTTGGGCCCCAGCGTTTGCTCATACTATTTTCTTTCTGTGTCAGTATTTCTTCTTGTCTAACCGCCATTACTTGTTTGGGGGCTTTCTATTATCTTTGGGGTTCTGCTCCGGGGCAGATAGCTTTCCTATTTCTATCTTTAGGTGTAGTTAGTTTCTCAGGCTGTGACGAGGCGTCTAGGACCAACGTAGGAACGCTCCACGGCTGCCTCTAGTTGTGGTGGTTAGTCAGGGTACTGCAATCTCATAGATTCCAACTGCTCTGGTGTATTGCCTTTTTTACCTGCACTCCTCAGCTACCGAAACATAACAGTATCACCGGCCTAAAAATTGAAAATTGTATGGTACTCACAGAACGGAAAAAATATTGTGAAAGAAAAAAGGTGGTCAGAGTTGTCAGAGATATTTTTCTGTTCGTTTCATTTTTTTTCCCTCTGTATCTCTGGGTGCTGGGGAGGATCTTTTCTCTCAATGGAGTTTGCACGGTTGTCTGGCCGTGTGGATCAGCTTGCCACTGAGGTTCAGAGTATTGCTGCATATCTTGCTAGGTTGCCTGTTGTGGAACCTAGGATCCCCATGCCAGATTTGTTTTTGGGGGATCGAGCTAAGTTTCAGAATTTCAAAAATAATTGTAAATTGTTTTTTGCCTTAAAATCTAAGTCCTCAGGGAGCGCAGCGCAGCAGGTTCAGGTTGTCATCTCTCTCCTGCGCGGCGATCCTCAGGATTGGGCTTTTTCCCTGACACCTGGGGATCCTGTTTTGAGTGATGTTGATGCATTTTTTCAGGCTTTGGGGTTATTGTACGATGAGCCTAATGTCACTGATCAAGCTGAAAAAGCCTTGTTGGCATTAAATCAGGGGCCTTATGACGCTGAGTTATACTGTCAGAGATTCCGTAGGTGGGCAGTCCTGACCAAATGGAATGACGACGCTTTGGCAGCCCTTTTCCGGAAGGGTCTGTCAGATAATGTAAAGGATGTTATGGTGGGATTCCCTGTCCCCTCTGGTCTCAATGATTCTATGTCATTAGCGATTCAAATTGACAGACGTTTGCGTGAGCGGAGAAGTATGCGTGGAATGGTGTTGCCTTGTGAACCAGCTTCTGAACCCATGCAGTGTGATAGAGTGGTGTCTGGGGCACAGCGTCATGAGTTTCGAAAGCGCAATGGGTTATGTTTCTACTGTGGTGATGCCTCTCATGCTATTTCAGTCTGCCCTAAGCGGGGAAGACGTTTTGCACGCTCAGTTGTCTTGGGTAGTGTTCAGACTAAGTTTTTATTAACTGTCACTCTGATATGCTCTCTGTCCTCATTTTTTGCTCAGGCTTTCGTTGATTCTGGAGCAGCTATTAACCTGATGGATTATGATTTTGCTAAACGTTGTGGGTTTCCCTTGATACCCCTACAGAAGTCTATTCCCACTACTGGGGATTGATTCTACCCCTTTGGCTGAGAATAAACCCCAGTTTTCTACTCAGGTGATAATGAGGGTTGAACCTGATCACCAGGAGTGCTGCAAATTTTTGGTTCTGTATAATCTGCATGACATTATCGTGCTGGGTTTCCCTTGGTTACAGTCTCATAATCCTGTTTTGGATTGGAAATCTGTGTCTGTAACCAGTTGGGACTGCCAATGTGTTAATACCAACACTCCTGTTTTTTCTGCCTCCCCCCAGGCTCAGGATGTTCCTGACTTTTTGATTGATTTTTCTGATGTGTTTAGCGAAAGTAAATCTGCATCCTTGCCTCCCCATAGGAGCTATGACTGCGCTATTGAATTAGTGCCGGGTAGCAAATTCCCTAAAGGTCGCCTTTTTAACTTGTCTGTACCTGAACATGACGCTATGCGGTCTTATATCAAGGAATCATTGGAGAAGGGTCATATCAGACCATCCTCTTCACCCTTAGGTGCCGGTTTTTTCTTTGTGGCCAAAAAAGATGGTTAATTAAGGCCGTGTATAGATTATCGTCTCTTGAACAATATTACTGTGAAATATCAATACCCGTTACCCTTGATTTCTGACCTGTTTTCCAGGGTGAAAAACGCTACTTGGTTTACCAAGCTTGACCTCAGGGGGGCGTATAACCTTATTCGCATTAAGCACGGGGATGAATGGAAGACGGCATTCAATACCCCTGAAGGGCATTTTGAGTACCTAGTGATGCCCTTTGGGCTCACTAATGCTCCTTCCGTCTTCCAGTCCTTCATGAATGACATTTTCAGGGATTTTGTGGACAAATTTCTGATTGTTTATTTGGATGATATCTTGATTTTTTCTAATGACTGGGACTCTCATGTGAAACATGTTCGAACTGTGTTCCAGATTTTGAGAGAGAATGCTCTGTATGTGAAGGGATCAAAGTGTCTTTTTGGCGTACAGAGGATCTCATTTCTGGGATTCATTTTGTCCCCATCTGTTATTGAAATGGACCCGGTCAAGGTTCAGCCCATCTGTGATTGGGTCCAACCTACTTCATTAAAGGCTCTTCAGAGATTTTTGGGTTTTGCCAATTTTTATCGTAAATTTATTGGTAATTTCTCGGTTATTGTTAAACCATTAACTGATTTGACCAGAAAGGGTTCTGATGTGGTGAATTGGCCTCCTGAGGCAGTCTCTGCGTTTCAGGAACTTAAGCAGAGATTCACTTCTGCTCCTGTTCTACGGCAGCCTGATGTTTCTCTGCCATTTCAGGTGGAGGTTGATGCCTCTGAAATTGGGGCAGGTGCCGTTTTGTCCCAAAAAGATCCAGAGACCTCTAAAAGTAACCCTTGTGCCTTTTTCTCTCGAAAATTTTCTCCTACTGAACGTAATTATGACGTGGGTAATCGGGAGTTATTGGCCATGAAGTGGGCTTTTGAAGAGTGAAGACATTGGCTGGAGGGAGCCAAACATCAGGTGGTGGTCCTTACGGACCATAAGAATCTGGTCTATCTGGAATCTGCCAAGCGACTCAATCCTAGACAGGCCAGGTGGGCCTTGTTTTTCACACGTTTTAATTTTGTGGTTTCCTTTCTTCCTGGCACTAAGAATGTTAAGGCGGATGCCCTCTCGAGGAGTTTCCTTGCGGACTCTCCTGAGTTATCTGATCCTTCTGTTATTTTGAAAGAGGGTGTAGTTCTTTCCGCCATCTCGCCCAATTTAAGACTTGCTCTGGAGGGGTGTCAGGAGGATAGGCCCGAGTGCTGCACTGTTGGAAAATTGTTTGTCCCGGACCAGTGGAAAAAGAGTGTGATGTCTGAGATTCATTGTTCCGCATTGGCTGGGCATCCCGGAATTTTTGGTACCAGAGACTTGGTTAGTCGGTCCTTTTGGTGGCCTACCTTGTCTCGTGATGTCAGGGAATTTGTGCAGTCCTGCGGGACTTGCTCTCGCTCCAAGCCTTGCTCTCGCTCTAGTGGTTTGTTGATGCCATTGCCTGTGCCCAAGAGACCATGGACCCATATCTCTATGGATTTCATTTCCGACCTTCCTGTTTCTCAGAGAATGACCACCATCTGGGTAATTTGTGATAGGTTTTCCAAAATGATACATCTTGTGCCATTACCTAAGTTGCCTTCCTCCTCTGAATTGGTGCCGTTGCTCCTTCAGCACGTGGTTCGTTTACACGGCATTCCTGAGAACATTGTGTCTGACAGAGGAGTCCAGTTTGTTTCCAGATTTTGGAGGACTTTTTGTTCTAAACTGGGTGTTCAATTGTCTTTCTCCTCGGCATTTCATCCTCAGACCAATGGTCAAACTGAGAGAACAAACCAGACATTGGAGACTTATCTTAGATGCTTTGTGTCTGCTGATCAGGATGACTGGGTCTCTTTTTTGCCTTTGGCTGAGTTTGCTCTTAATAATAGGGCTAGCTCTGCCACTTTGATGTCTCCGTTTTTCTGTAATTCTGGGTTTCACCCTCGATTTTCTTCAGGACAGACGGAGGCTTCTGTCTGTCCAGGTGTTGACTCTGTTGTGGAGCGTATGCAACAGATTTGGGACCAGGTAGTGGAGAGGTTGTCCCTCTCTCAGGAGAAGGCCCAGCGGTTTGCTAACCGGCATAGGACTGATGGTCCTCGGTTTAAAGTGGGCGACTTGGTCTGGTTGTCCTCAAAGAATATTCCTATGAGAGTAGCATCTCCTAAATTTAAGCCTAGGTTCATTGGACCTTATAAGATCATTGAGATTCTTAATCCTGTTTCTTTTCGTTTGCTTCTTCCAGGGACATTTAAAATCCATAACGTGTTCCACAAGTCCTTGTTGAAGAGGTTTGTTGAGCCAGTGGTTCCTGCTGCTGTGCCTCCTGACCCTGTTTTGGTTGAGGGCAATCTGGAGTATGTGGTTGAGAAAATATTAGATTCTCGTTTTTCTAGACGGAAACTCCAGTATTTGGTTAAGTGGAGAGGTTATGGTCAGGAAGACAATTCTTGGGTGTTTGCTTCGGACATCCATGCTAGGAAACTCATCCGTGCGTATCATAGAACTCATCCTGACTGACCTGGTTGCTCAAATGAGGTTTCGATGACCCCTCCTCAAGGGGGGGGTACTGTTGTGAATGGGTTTGAGATGAGTTCTGAGCAGAGACTCCCTCTGGTGGTTACAAGCGGTACTGGTCTGTTCAGTGAAGATGGTGAGGACTGGGAATCAGGTGTTACTGACTGGTCTTATATAAGGGAGTCACCTTCCCATCAGGGTTGCCGGTGATCAATTGTTCTGGTCTGAATCCTTCATTCCTGTTTTCCTTGTAGCCTGCTGTGTCGTGTCTGCATCTCCTGCTAACAGATAAGACATTTTCTTCTTTTTGTTTTTGTGCTATATTTTTGCATTTTGTCCTGCACTTCTGTGGGGGCCTTCTGGGTCCCCTCCGGGGGCTTTTGCCCTCTCAGTTTAGTTCAGCCACTGATGTTTGTACTTTTGCTTTTTCCAGTTTTTTCAGTGGCTGCTGTTTTGATTTTGTTACACCAGAGAACTAATTTAGGTGGTAGAGGTCGTGTGATCTCAGGTGATTTTGAAATTAGTAGAGTTGGTGCTTTTCAGGGTTTTCTGGGATTGCAGTAAGTACCCTTCCTATCCTTTTTATATTTAGTTAGTTTGGGCCCCAGCGTTTGCTCATACTATTTTCTTTCTGTGTCAGTATTTCTTCTTGTCTAACCGCCATTACTTGTTTGGGGGCTTTCTATTATCTTTGGGGTTCTGCTCCGGGGCAGATAGCTTTCCTATTTCTATCTTTAGGTGTAGTTAGTTTCTCAGGCTGTGACGAGGCGTCTAGGACCAACGTAGGAACGCTCCACGGCTGCCTCTAGTTGTGGTGGTTAGTCAGGGTACTGCAATCTCATAGATTCCAACTGCTCTGGTATATTGCCTTTTTTACCTGCACTCCTCAGCTACCGAAACATAACAAGATCCCCAAAGAACATAGGAAGCCCCCAAACATGTAATGGCGGTTAGACAAGAGGAAATACAGACACAGACAGAAAATATTATGAGCAAACGTTGGGGCCCAATCTACCTGGACAGAAAAGGATAGGAAGGACACTTACTGCAATCCAAAAAAAACCCTAAAAAATACCAACTCTACTAATTGCAAAAACACCTGAGATCACACGACCTCTACCACCTAAATTAGTTCTCTGGTGTCACAAAACTAAGCCGCAGCCACTGAAACAACTGGAAAAGGCAAATGAACAAATAACAGTGGCTCAGATAAACTGAGAGGAGCACAAGCCCCCGGAGGGGACCTGGCTGACCTCAACAGAAGTGCAGGGAACAATGCAAAAAGCAAGAACAAAAATAAAAGCAGAAAATATCTTATCTGATAGCAGAAGATGCAGGCAAGACTCAGCAAGCTTCTAAGTGAATCAGGAACCACAGTTGAGACAAGAACAATTGATCACCGGCAACCATGATGGGAGGGAACCTCCCTTATATAAGACCAGTCTGTAACTCCTGATTGCCAATCCTCATTGAATGGTTCAGTACTTTTTGTAACCACCAGAGGGAGCTTCTGCTCAGAATTCATTTCTAACACGTTCACAACAGTACCCCCCCTTGAGGAGGGGTCACCGAACCCTCATTTGGGCAACCAGGTCAGTCAGGATGAGCTCTGTGATACACACGGATCAGTCTCCTAGCATGGATGTCCGAAGCAAACACCCAAGAATTGTCCTCCTGACCATAACCTCTCCACTTAACCAAATACTGGAGTTTCCGTCTAGAAAAATGAGAATCCAATATTTTCTCAACCACATACTCCAGATTGCCCTCAACCAAAACAGGGTCAGGAGGCGCAGCCATAGGAACCACTGGCTCGACAAACCTCTTCAATAAGGACTTTTGGAACATGTTATGGATCTTAAATGTCCCTGGAAGAAGTAAACGAAAGGAAACAGGATTAAGAATCTCCAAGATCTTATAAGGTCCAATGAACCTAGGCTTAAACTTAGGAGATGCAACTCTCATAGGGATATTTCTTGAGGACAGCCAGACCAAGTCCCCCACTTCAAACCGAGGACCATCAGTCCTATGCCGGTTGGCAAACCGCTGGGCCCTCTCCTGAGAGAGGGACAACCTCTCCACTACCTGGTCCCAAATCTGTTGCATACGCTCCACAACAGAGTCAACACCTCGACAGACAGAAGCCTCCGTCTGTCCCGAAGAAAATCGAGGGAGAAACCCAAAATTTCAGAAAAATGGAGACATCAAAATGGCAGAGCTAGCCCTATTATTAAGAGCAAACTCAGCCAAAGGCAAAAAAGAGACCCAGTCATCTTGATCAGCAGACACAAAGCATCTCAGATAAGTTTCCAATGTCTGGTTTGTTCTCTCAGTTTGTCCATTGGTCTGAGGATGAAAAGCCAAGGAGAAAACAATTTAACACCAAGTTTAGAACAAAAAGTCCTCCAAAATCTGGAAACAAACTGGACTCCTCTGTCAGACACAATGTTCTCAGGAATGCCGTGTAACCGAACCACGTGCTGAAGGAACAAAGGCACCAATTCGGAGGAGGAAGGCAACTTAGGTAATGGCACAAGATGTAACATTTTGGAAAACCTATCACAAATCACCCAGATAACGGTCATTCTCTGAGAAACAGGGAGGTTGGAAATTAAATCCATAGAGATATGGGTCCATGGTCTCTTGGGCACAGGCAATGGCATCAACAAACCACTAGAGCAAGTCTTGGAGCGAGAGCAAGTCCCGCAGGACTGCACAAATTCCCTGACGTCACGAGACAAAGTAGGCCACCAAAAGGACCGACTAACCAAGTCTCTGGTACCCAAAATTCTGGGATGACCGGCCAACGCAGAACAATGAATCTCAGACATCACACTCTTTTTCCAACGGTCTGGGACAAACAATTTCCCAATAGGGCAGCGCTCGGGTTTATCCTCCTGACACCCTTCCAGAGCCAGTCTCAAATTGGGCTAGATGGCGGAAAGAACTACTACCCTCTTTCAAAATAACAGCAGGATCAGATAACTCAGGAGAGTCCGCAAGGAAACTCCTCGAGAGGGCATCCGCCTTAACATTCTTAGTGCCAGGAAGAAAGGAAACCACAAAATTAAAACGTGTGAAAAACAAGGCCCACCTGGCCTGTTTAGGATTAAGTCGCTTGGCTGATTCCAGATAAACCAGATTCTTATGGTCCGTGAGGACCACCACCTGATGTTTGGCTCCCTCCAGCCAATGTCTCCACTCTTCAAAAGCCCACTTCATGGCCAATAACTCCCGATTACCCACGTCATAATTACATTCAGTTGGAGAAAATTTTCGAGAGAAAAAGGCACAAGGGTTACTTTTAGAGGTCTCTGGATCTCTTTGGGACAAAACGGCACCTGCCCCAATTTCAGAGGCATCAACCTCCACCTGAAATGGCAGAGAAACATCAGGCTGCCGTAGATAAGGAGCAGAAGTGAATCTCTGCTTAAGTTCCTGAAACGCAGAGACTGCCTCAGGAGGCCAATTCACCACATCAGAACCCTTTTTGGTCAAATCAGTCAATGGTTTAACAATAACAGAGAAATTACCAATAAATTTACGATAAAAATTGGCAAAACCCAAGAATCTCTGAAGAGCCTTTAATGAAGTAGGTTGGACCCAATCACAGATGGCCTGAACCTTGACCGGGTCCATTTCAATAACAGACGGAGACAAAATGAATCCCAGAAATGAGATCCTCTGTACGCCAAAAAGACACTTTGATCCCTTCACATACAGAGCATTCTCTCTCAAAATCTGGAACACAGTCCGAACATGTTTCACATGAGAGTCAAAGTCATTGGAAAAAATCAAGATATCATCCAAATAAAAAATCAGATATTTATCCACAAAATCCCTGAAAATATTATTCTTGAATGACTGGAAGACGGAAGGAGCATTAGTGAGCCCAAAGGGCATCACTAGGTACTCAAAATACCCCTCTGTCTTCCATTCATCCCCGTGCTTAATGCGAATAAGGTTATACGCCCCCTGAGGTCAAGCTTGGTAAACCAAGTAGCACTTTTCACCCTGGAAAAAAGGTCAGAAATCAAGGGTAACGGATATTGATATTTCACAGTGATATTGTTCAAGAGACGATAATCAATACACGGCCTTAATGAACCATCCTTTTTGGCCACAAAAAAAAAAACGGCACCCAAGGGTGAAGAGGATGGTCTGATATGACCCTTCTCCAATGACTCCTTGATATAAGACCGCATAGCGTCATGTTCAGGTACAGACAAGTTAAAAAGGCGACCTTTAGGAATTTACTACCAGGCACTAATTCAATAGCGCAGTCATAGCTCCTATGGGGGGGCAAGGATGCAGATTTACTTTCGCTAAACACATCAGAAAAATCAATCAAAAAGTCAGGAACATCCTGAGCCTGGGGAGAGGCAGAAAAAACAGGAGTGTTGGCATTAACACATTGGCAGCCCCAACTGGTCACAGACACAGATTTCCAATCCAAAACAGGATTATGAGACTGTAACCAAGGGAAACCCAGTACAATAATGTCATGCAGATTATACAGCACCAAAAATTTGCAACTCTCCTGATGATCAGGTTCAACCCTCATTATCACCTGAGTAGAGAACTGGGGTTTATTCTCAGCCAAAGGTGTAGAATTAATCCCCAGTAGGGGAATAGACTTCCGTAGGGGTATCAAGGGAAACCCACAACGCTTAGCAAAATCAAAATCCATCAGGTTAATAGCTGCTCCCGAATCAACAAAAACCTGAGCAGAAAATGTGGACAGGGAGCAAATCAGGGTAACAGTCAACAGAAATTTAGTCTGAACACTACCCAAGACAACTGAGCGTGCAAAACGTCTTCCCCGCTTAGGGCAGACTGAAATAGCATGAGAGGCGTCACCACAGTAGAAACATAACCCATTGCGTTTTCGAAACTCATGATGCTGTGCCCCAGAAGCCACTCTATCACACTGCATGGACTCAGAAGCTGGTTCACAAGGCAACACTATTCCACGCATACCTCTACGCTCACGCAAACGTCTGTCAATTTGAATCGCTAATGACATAGAATCATTGAGACCAGAGGGAGCATGGAAACCCACCATAACATCCTTTACATTCTCTGACAGACCCCTCCGAAAAAGGGCTGCCAAAGCATCATCACTCCACTTGGTCAGGACTGCCCACTTTTGGAATTTCTGACAGTACAACTCAGCGTCCTCAAGCCCCTGATTTAATGCCAGCAAGGTTTTTTCAGCTTGATCAGTGACATTAGGTTCATCGTACAATAACCCCAGAGCCAGAAAAAATGCATCAACATTACTCAAAACAGGGTCCCCAGGTGTCAGGGAAAAAGCCCAATCCTGAGGATCGCCGCGCAGGAGAGAGATGACAATTTGAACCTGCTGTGCTGCGTTCCCTGAGGACTTAGTTTTAAGGCAAAAAACAACTTACAGTTATTTTTGAAATTCAGAAATTTAGCTCGATCCCCCAAAAATAAATCTGGCATGGGGATCCTAGGTTCCACAACCGGCAACCTAGCAAGATAGGTAGCAATACTCCGAACTTCAGTGGCAAGCTGATCCACACGGCCAGACAACTGTGCAAACTCCATTGAGAGAAAAAAAAAATCCTCCTCAGCATCCAGAGAAAAAGAGGGAAAAAATGCAACAAACAGAGAAAAAAAAAATTTTCTGACAACTTCCTTTTTTCTTTTTCCTTTTACTATTTTTCCCTTCTGTTGAGTACCATATAATTTTCAGTTTGGCTGGTGATACTGTTAACTGTTGTGAATGTGTTAGAAATGAATTCTGAGCAGAAGCTCCCTCTGGTGGTTACAAACAGTACTGAACCATTCAAAGAGGATTGGCAATCAGGAGTTACAGACTGGTCTTATATAAGGGAGGTTCCCTCCCATCATGGTGGCCGGTGATACTGTTATGATTTGGTAGCTGAGGAGAGTAGGCAAAAACGGCAATACACCAGAGAGGTTGGAATCTACTGGATTGCAGTACCCTGACTAACCACCACAACTAAAGGCAGCCGTGGAGCGTTCCTACGTTGGTCCTAGATGCCTCGTCACAGCCTGAGAGGTTAACTACACCTAAAGATAGAAAGAGGAAAGCTATTTGCCCCGGAGCAGATCCCCAAAGAACATAGGAAGCCCCCAAACATGTAATGGCGGTTAGACAAGAGGAAATACAGACTCAGACAGAAAATAGTATGAGCAAACGTTGGGGCCCAATCTACCTGGACAGAAAAGGATAGGAAGGACACTTACTGCAATCCAAAAAAACCCTAAAAAATACCAACTCTACTAATTGCAAAAACACCTGAGATCACACGACCTCTACCACCTAAATTAGTTCTCTGGTGTCACAAAACTAAGCCGCAGCCACTGAAAAAACTGGAAAAGGCAAATGAACAAATAACAGTGGCTCAGATAAACTGAGAGGAGCACAAGCCCCCGGAGGGGACCTGCCTGAACTCCACAGAAGTGCAGGGAACAATGCAAAAAGCAAGCACAAAAATAAAAGCAGAAAATATCTTATCTGATAGCAGAAGATGCAGGCAAGACTCAGCAAGCTTCCAAGTGAACCAGGAACCACAGTTGAGACAAGAACAATTGATCACCGGCAACCATGATGGGAGGGAACCTCCCTTATATAAGACCAGTCTGTAACTCTTGATTGCCAATCCTCATTGAATGGTTCAGTACTGTTTGTAACCACCAGAGGGAGCTTCTGCTCAGAATTCATTTCTAACACATTCACAACAGGGTGAGGGCCACATCTCTTTTCTTTTTTCTGATGATAAAAAGACTTCTATATGTAGAGAAGTAAGATCTGCTGCCCAGATTTTGTTTTCTCCTCTCTTCTTCTGAAGACAAGATAAGGGATTGTTCACATTTACAACTTCGGCTTTTGTTTCTTTGAAAGATGTCCATATGCTGTAGCGTCAGCTGTAGTAGCGGCCTGGGCTTCAGTACCAGATACGGCCCATCCTGTTTTAAGTCGGTTAGAAGCAGCTTCTGTTCTCTTCTGCAGATCATCTCCTGTGTTAATACTACATATAAAATGACTGGATACTTTATATACAGGGTGGGCCATTTATATGCATACACCTGGGTGGGCCATTTATATGGATACACCTAAATTAAATGGGAATGGCTGGTGGCATCAACTTCCTGTTTGTGGCACATTAGTATATGGAAGGAGGAAAACTTTTCAAGATGGGTGGTGACCATGGTGGCCATTTTGAAGTCAGCCATTTTGGATCCAACTTTATATAAATGGCCCACCCAGGTGTATACAATTAAATGGCCCACCCTGTATATATATATATATATATATATATATATATATACACAGTGGGTTCGGAAAGTATTCAGACCCCTTTAAATTTTTCACTCTTTGTTTCATTGCAGCTATTTGGTAAATGCAAAAAAAGTTCATTTTTTTCTTAATCTGCACCCCATCTTTACTGAAAAATCAACAGAAAAGTAGAAATTTTTGCAAATTTATTAAAAAAGAAAAACTGAAGTCTCACATGGTCATAGGTATTTAGACCCTTTGCTCATATTTATGTCATATGCTGTCCATTTCCTTGTGATCATCCTTGAGATGGTTCTAATCCTTCATTGGAGTCCAGCTGTGTGTAATTAAATTGATAGGACTTGATTTGTAAAGGCACACACCTGTCTATATAAGACCTCATAACTCCCAGTGCATGTCAGACCAAATGAGAATCATGAGGTCAAAGGAACTGGCCAAGGAGCTCAGAGGCAGAATTGTGGCAAGGCACAGATCTGGCCAAGGTTACAAAAGAATTTCTGCAGTGCTCAAGGTTCCTAAGAGCACAGTGGCCTTGATAATCCTTAAATGGAAGAAGTTTGGGACCACCAGAAGTCTTCCTAGACCTTCCGTTTAGCCAAACTGAGTAATTGTGGGAGAACAGCCTCGTGAGAGAGGTAAAGAAGAACCCCAAGATCACTGTGGCTGAGCTCCACAGATGCAGTAGGGATATGGGAGAAAGTTCCACGAAGTCAATTATCACTGCAGCCTTCCACCAGTCAGGCCTTTATGGCAGAGTGGACCGACGGAAGCCTCTCCTCAGTGCAAGACCTATGAAAGCCCACATAGAGTTTGCTAAAAAACCCATGAAGGATTCCCAGACTATGAGAAATAAGATACTCAGGTCTGATAGGACGAAGATAGAACTTTTTGGTGATAATTCTAAGCGGTATGTGTGGAGAAAACCAGGCACTGCTCATCACCTTCCCAATACAATCCCAACAGTGAAACATGGTGGTGGCAGCATTATGCTATGGGGGAGTTTTTCAGCTACAGGAACAGGATGACTGGTTGCAATTGAAGTAAACATAAATGCGGCCAAGTACAGAGATATCTTGGATGAAAACTTCTTTCAGAGTGCTCTGGACCTCAGACTTGGCTGAAGGTTTACCTTCCAACAAGACAATGAAATCAAGCACACAGCTAAAATAACAAAGCAGTGGCTTCAGAACAACTCTGTGACCATTCTTGACTGGTCCAGCCAAAGCCCTGACCTAAACCCAATTGAGCATCTCTAGAGAGACCTGAAAATGGCTGTTCGCCAATGTTCACCATCCAACCTGACGGAACTGGAGAGGATCTGCAAGGAAGAATGGCAGAGGATCCCCAAATCCAGGTGTGAAAAACTTGTTGCATCATTCTCAAGAAGACTCATGGCTGTACTTGCGCAAAAGGGTGCTTCTACTCAATACTGAGCAAAGGGTCTAAATTCTTATGACCATGTGAGATTTCAGTTTCTTTTTTTTAATAAATTTGCAAAAATTTCTACATTTCTGTTTTTTTTCAGTAAGGATGGGGTGCAGATTGTATATTAATGAGAAAAAAAATGAACTTTTTTGCATTTACCAAATGGCTGCAATGAAACGAGTGAAAAATTTAAAGGGGACTGAATACTTTCCGAACCCACTGTATATATATATATATATACTGAGGTTACACATACCCCACTGTGATCCCTGCAGGTACAACGTGGCATTACATTTTAAAAGCATTGCCATCAATGTCATGTATGGAGTGGTCAGGGGCGTGTGTGTATGGGAGCCTCTGAATCTGACTTTTAGAGCGGGGTCTCCCTTTCTCATAAAAATGTCTCATAGAAAGCTCCTTTAACCCCTTTCTGCCATCTAATGTTCTATTCCGTCCATGAGCCCTGGGACTTAATTCCCAAGGACGGAATATTACGCCATACGCGATCAGCCTCCTCACGGGTGGAGCGCAGCTGATCGCGGCCGGGTGTTAGCTGATTCTCACAGCTCACGGTCACGGACCGCCTCCCGACACTTTAACCCCAAACATGATCGCAGCGTTCCGGCGGCATAGGGAAGCATCGCGAAGGGAGGGGGCTCCCTGCGTGCTTCCCTAAGACCTTCAGAGCAACGCGATGTGATACGAGGGAGGTGGCTTGTCAGTGCCTGCTGAGAGCATTCCCAGCAAGCCTTCAGCATTGCCTGTCAGATCGCTGATCTAACACAGTGCTGTGCAAAGTGTTAGATCAGCGATCTGACACTATACAGTGATGTCCCACCCTGGGACAATGTAAAAATGTAAAAAAAATAAAATAAACATGTGTAAAAATAGTTTTAAAAAAATCTCTAAATAAAAAAAAAATTATTTCCCCAATAAACACATGACTAATATGCAAATTAAAAAAAACAATAAAAGTACACATATTTAGTATCGCCGCGTCCGTTACGACCCGCCCTATAAAACTGTCCCACTAGTTAACCCCTTTAGTGTACCCCTTAAAAAAAAAACAAGGCAAAAAAAACAATGGTTTATCATCTTACCGCAGAACAAAAAGTGGAATAACACGCAATCAAAAATACGGATATAAATAATCATGGTATCGCTGAAAACGTCATCTTGTCCCGCAAAAAACGAGATGCAATACAGCATCATCAGCGAAAAAATAAAAAAGTTATAGCTCACAGAATAAAGCGATGCAAAAATAATTATTTTTATACAAAATTGTTTTTATTGTATAAATGCGCCAAAACATAAAAAAATGATATAAATGAGGTATCGCTGTAATCGTACTAACCCGAAGAATAAAATTGCTTTACTAATTTTACCACACGCGAAACGGTATAAATGCCCCCCCAAAAGAAATTAATGAATTGCTGGTTTTTGTTCATTCTGACTCCCAAAAATCGTAATAAAAAGCGATCAAAAAATGTCATGTGCCCAAAAATGGCATAAAATAAAAACGTAAACTCATCCCACAAGAAATAAGACCTAAAATGACTCTGTGGACCAAATTAAGGAAAAATTATAGCTCTCAAAATGTGGTGATGCAAAAACTATTTTTTGCAATAGAGAGCGTCTTTTAGCGTGTGACAGCTGCCAATCATAAAAACCCACTATAAATAGTAAATCAAACCCCCCTTTATCACCCACTTAGTTAGGGAAAAATAATAAAATTTAAAAAGTGTATTTATTTCCATTTTTCCTTTATGGTTAGGGTTATGGTTAGGGTTGAGGCTAAAGTTAGGGTTAGGGCTAAAGTTTGGGTTAGGGTTAGGGTTGGGACTAGGGTTAGGGGCATGTTGAGGTTAGGGTTGGAGTTAGAATTGGGGGTTTCCACTGTTTAGGCACATCAGGGGCTCTCCAAATGTGACATGGCGTCTGATGTCAATTCCATCCAATTCTACGTTGAAAAAGTCAAACGGTGCTCCTTCCCTTCTGAGCTCTGCCATGCAGACAAACAGTAGTTTACCCCCACATATGGGGTATCAGCGTACTCAGGAAAAATTGCACAGTAACTCTTGTGGTCCAATTTCTTCTGCAACCCGTGGGAAAATAAAAAATTGGAGGCGCAAATATCATTTTTGTGGAAAAAAATATGATTTTTTATGACTCTACGTTATAAACTTCTGTGAAGCACTTGGGGGTTCAAAGTTCTCACCACACATCTAGATAAGTTCCTTGGGGGATCTAGTTTCCAAAATGGGGCCACTTGTGGGGGGGTTTCCACTGTTGAGACACATCAGGGGCTCTCCAAACGTGACATGACACCCGCAGACCATTCCATCAAAGTCTGCATTACAAAACGTCACTACTTCTCTTCAGAGCCCCGACATGTGCCCACACAGTAGTTTTCTCCCACATATGTGGTATCAGCGCACTCAGGACACATTGAACAACAACTTTTGGTGTCCAATTTCTCCTGTTACCTTTGGGAAAATAAAAAACTGCTGACTAGAACATCAAGTTTGTGGAAAAAATATTTTTTTTATTTTCACGCCCGGACATTAAAAAACTTCTATGAAGCACTTGGGAGTTCAAAGTGCTCACCACACATCTTGATAAGTTCCTTTGGGGGTTTAGATTCCAAAATGGGGTCACTTGTGGGGATTTCCACTGTTTAGGCACATCAGGGGCTCTCCAAATGCGACATGACACCCGCAGACCATTTCATCAAAGTCTGCATTACAAAACGTCACTACTTCTCTTCCGAGCCCTGACATGCCCCACACAGTAGTTTTCTCCCACATATGGGGTATCAGCGCACTCAGAACAAATTGAACAACTTTTGGTGTCCAATTTCTCCTGTTACCCTTGGGAAAATAGCAAACTGTGGACTAAAAGATCATGTTTGTGTAAAAAATATGATTTTTTTATTTTCAAACCCGGATGTTATAAACTTCTGTGAAGCACTTGGGGGTTCAAAGTGCTCACCACACATCTAGATAAGTTCATTTTGGGGTTTAGTTTCCAAAATGGGGTCACTTGTGGGGGGTTTCTACTGTTTAGGCACATCAGGGGCTCTCCAAATGCGACATCACATCTGCAGACAATTCCATCAAAGTCTGCATTACAAAATGTCACTACTTCTCTTCTGAGCCCTGACGTGCCCACACAGTAGTTTTCTCCCACTTATGGGGTATCAGCATACTCAGGACAAATTGGACAACAACTTTTGGTGTCCAATTTCTCCTGTTACCCTTGGGAAAATAAAAACTGGGGACTAAAGATCATGTTTCTGGAAAAAATATAATTTTTTTATTTTCACGCCCGGACATTATAAACTTCTGTGAAGCATTTTGGGGTTCAAAGTGCTCACCACACATCTAGATAAGTTCCTTTGGGGGTCCAGTTTCCAAAATGGGGTCACTTGTGGGGGGTTTCCACTGTTTAAGCACATCAGGGGCTCTCCAAATGCGACATGACACCCGCAGACTACTTCTCTTCTGAGCCCCGACATGTGCCCACACAGTAGTTTTCTCCCACTTATGGGGTATCAGCGTACTCAGGACAAATTGGACAACTTATGGGGTCCAATTTCTCCTGTTACCCTTGGGAAAATAAAAAATTATGGATTAAAAGATCATGTTTGTTGAAAAAATATGATTTTTTTTATTTTCACGCTAGGGCGTTATAAACTTTAGTGAATCACTTGGGGGTTCAAAGTTCTCACCACACATCTATATAAGTGCCTTGAGGGGTCTACTTTCCAAAATGGTGTCATTTGTGGATGGTTTCTACTGTTTAGGCACATCAGGGGCTCTGCAAATGTGACATGGCGTCCAGCCAATTCTGCGTTGAAAAAGTAAAATGGCACTCCTTCCATTCCGAGCTCTGCCATGCACCCAAACAGTGCTTTACCCCCACATATGAGGTATCAGCGTACTCAGGACAAATTGCACAATAAATTTTGGGGTCTTGTTACCATTGGAAAAATAAAAATTGGGGTGAAAAGATCATTTTTGTAGAAAAAATATGATTTTTTAATTTTACAGCTCTACGTTACAAACTTGTGTGAAGCACTTCGGGGTTCAAAGTGCTTACCACAGATTTAGATAAGTTCCTTAGGGGATTTAGTTTCTAAAATAGGGTCACTTGTGGGGGGTTTCCACTGTTTAGGCACATCATGGGATCTCCAAACGCAACATGGCGTCCAATCTCGATTCCAGCCAATTTTGGTTTGAAAAAGTCAAATGGCGCTCCTTCCCTTCCAAACTCTGTCGTGCGCCCCCACATATGAGGTATCAGTGTACTCAGGACAAATTGGACAACTTTTGTGGTCCAATTTCTCCTGTTACCCATGGGAAAATAAAAAATTGGTGACTAAAATATTTTTTTGCAGGAAAAAAATAGGATTTTTTCTTTCATGCCTTGGCATTATAAACTTCTGTGAAGCACTTTGGAGTTCAAAGTGCTCACCACAGAACTAGATAAGTTCCTTAGGGGGTCTAGTTTCCAAAATGGGGTCACTTGTGGGGTTTTCCACTCTTTAGGCACATCAGGGGCTCTGCAAACTGAACATTACACCAATCAAAGTCTGCATTCCAAAACATCATTACTTCCTTTCCGAGCCCTGCCGTGCGCCCAAACAGTTTTTCCCCAACACAAATGGGGTATCAGCGTACTCAGGACAAATTGGACAACAACTTTTGGAGTCCAATTTCCATGGGAAAAATCAAAAACTGGGGACTAAAAAATCATTTTTGTGGAATTTTTTTTTCTCACCCTGGTATTATAAACTTTTGTGAAACACGTGGGGGTTCAAAGTGCTCACAACAGATCTAGATAAGTTCCTTAGGGGTCTAGTTTCCAAAATGGTGTCACTTGTGGGGGATTTCCACTGTTTAGGCACATCAGGGGCTCTCCAAATGCGACATGGCATCCAATCTCATTTGCAGCCAATTTTGGTTTGAAAAAGTCAAACGGAGCTCCTTCGCTTCCTAGCCCTGCTGTGCACCCAGACAGTGGTTTTCTCCCACATATGGTGTATCGGCGTACTCAGGAGAAATTGCACAACAACTTTATATGTCCATTTTCTCCTTTTACCCTTGTGAAAATAAAAAAATTGTTTGTAAAAGAACATTTTTGTGACTAAAAAGTTAAATGTTAATTTTTTTGCTTCCACGTTGCTTCAGCTCCTGTGAAGCACCTGAAGGGTTAATAAACTTCTTGAATGTGGTTTTGAGTAGCTTGATGGGTGCAGTTTTTAGAATGGTGTCACTTTTGGGTATTTTCTGCTATATTAGACCCAACAAAGTGACTTCAAATGTGAGGTGGTCCCTAAAAAAAATGGTTTTGTAAATTTTGTTGTAAAAATGAGAAATCGCTGGTCAAGTTTTCACCCTTATTACTTCCTAACAAAAAAAAATTTGTTTCCAAATTGTGCTGATGTAAAGTAGACATGTTGAAAATGTTACTTAGTAACTATTTTGTGTGACATATTTCTCTGTTTTGAGGTAATAAAAATTCAAAGTTTGAAAATTGCAAATTTTCAAATTTTTTGCCATATTTCCATTTTTTTTCATAAATAAACGCAAGTTATATCGAAGAAATTTTACCACTGTCATGAAGTACCATAATGTCTTGAGAAAACATTCTCAGAATCGCGAACATCCATTGAAGCGTTCCAGAGTTATAACCTTATAAAGAGTGGTCAAAATTGTAAAAATTGGCCTGGTCATTAACGTGCAAACTACCCTTGGGGGTTAAGGCATTTTTAGGTTGTGTCTGAAGGAAGTAAACAATATTTATGCTGCAATTGACATGCAGACAATTTGATGACAGTGCCCCCGACCCCAGTGATGCCTGTGTATCATTGTGAATGAAAAAAAAAATTTGCATGTGGGCTGCTTTGGTTTGTGTGCAAGGGCTGATTTTGAGTCCCAGTCCGGCCCTGGCGCAAGTGCACACACAGTTCCTAGAAGCTAGAGTTTTAAAGGGCCAGCTGCCCACTTTCCAGTTCAATGCTGCCAGCCCATTGGGAAACAGTGGAAACCCCCCACAAATGACACCATTTTGGAAACTAGACCCCTCAAGGAACTTATCTAGATGTGTGGTGAGAACTTTGAACCCCCAGGTGCTTCACTAAAGTTTATAACGCCCGAGCATGAAAATAAAAAAAATCATATTTTTTCCACAAACATGATCATTTAGTCCCCAACTTTTTATTTTCCCAAGGGTAACAGGAGAAATGGGACCCCAAAAGTTGTCCAATTTGTCCTGAGTATGCTGATACCCCATATGTAGGAGAAAACTACTATATGGGCACACGTCAGGGCTCGGAAGGGAAGTAGTGACGTTTTGGATTGCAGACTTTGATGGAATGGTCTGCGGGAGTCATATCGCATTTGGAGAGCCCATGATGTGCCTAAACAGTAGAAACCCCCCACAAGTGACCCCATTTTGGAAAATAGATCCCAAGGAACTTATCTAAATGTGTGGTGAGCACTTTGAACCCCGAAGTGCTTCACAGAAGTTTATAACGTACAGCCGTAAAAATAAAAAATCTTTTTTTTTTTTTTTAAAAAAATGATAATTTTGCCCCGAATATTTTATTTTCCCAAGGGTAACAGGAGAAATTGGACCCCAAAAGTTGTTGCCCAATTTGTCCTGAGTACGCTGATACTCAATATATGGGAGAAAACTACTGTATGGGCACACGTCGGGGCTCAGAAGGGAAGTAGTGACGTTTTGGTTTTGGATTGCAGACTTTGATGGCATGGTCTGTGGGCGTCATGTCGCATTTGGGGAGCCCCTGATGTGCCTAAACAGTGGAAACCCCCCACAAGTGACCCCATTTTGGAAAATAGACCCCCCAAGGAACTTATCTAGATGTGTGGTGAGCACTTTGAACCCAAAGTGCTTCACAGAAGTTTATAACGTACAGCCGTAAAAATAAAAAATCTTTTTTTTTTTTAAAAAAAAATGATAATTTTGCCCCCAATATTTTATTTTCCCAAGGGTAACAGGAGAAATTGGACCCCAAAAGTTGTTGCCCAATTTGTCCTGAGTACGCTGATACTCAATATGTGGGAGAAAACTACTGTATGGGCACACGTCGGGGCTCAGAAGGGAAGTAGTGACGTTTTGGTTTTGGATTGCAGACTTTGATGGCATGGTCTGTGGGCGTCATGTCGCATTTGGGGAGCCCCTGATGTGCCTAAACAGTGGAAACCCCCCACAAGTGACCCCATTTTGGAAAATAGACCCCCTAAGGAACTTATCTAGATGTGTGGTGAGCACTTTGAACCCCAAAGTGCTTCATAGAAGTTTATAACGTACAGTCGTAAAAATAAAAAATCCTTTTTTTTTTTACAAAAATGATTTTTTCGCCCCAATATTTTATTTTCACAAAGGTAATAGGAGAAATTGGACCCCAAAAGTTGTTGTCCAATTTGTCCTGAGTACGCTAATACCCAATATGTGGGAGAAAACTACTGTATGGGCACACGTCGGGGCTTGGAAGGGAAGTAGTGACGTTTTGGATTGCAGACTTTGATGGAATGGTCTGCGGGCGTCATGTCGCATTTGGAGTGCCCCTGATGTGCCTAAACAGTGGAAACCCCCCACAAGTGACCCCATTTTGGAAAACAGATCCCACAAGGAACTTATCTAGATGTGTGGTGAGCGCAATAAAGCCCCAAGTGCTTCACAGAAGTTTATAACGTAAAGCCGGAAAAAACAAAAAAAATCTTTTTTTTTTTACAAAAATGTTATTTTCGCCCCCAATTTTTTATTTTCCCAAGGGTAACAGAAGAAATTAGACCACAAGAGTTATTGTACAATTTGTCCTGAGCACGCTGATACCCCATATGTGGGGTAAACTACTGTTTGGGTGCATGGCAGAGCTCAGAAGGGAAGGAGCACCGTTTGACTTTTTCAACACAGAATTGGCTGGAATTGAGATCAGATGCCATGTCACATTTGGAGAGCCCCTGATGTGCCTAAACAGTGGAAACCCCGCAATTCTAACTCCAACCCTAACCCCAACACACCCCTAACCCTAGTCCCAACCCTAACCATAACCCTAACCACAAACCTAACTCTAACACACCCCTAACACTAATCCCAACCCTAACCTTAATCCTAAATTTAGCCCCAACTCTAACCCTAACTTTAGCTGCAACCCTAACCCTAACCCTAATTGGAAAATGGAAATAAATACATTTTTTTTAATTTTATTATTTTTCCCTAACTAAGGGGGTGATAAAGGGGGTTTGATTTACTACTTATAGCGGGTTTTTATGATTGGCAGCTGTCACGCGCTAAAATACGCTTTTTATTGCAAAAAATATGTTTTGCATCACCACATTTTGAGAGCTATAATTTCTGCATATTTTGGCCCACAGAGTCAGGTGAGGTCTTATTTTTTGCGGTACGAGTTGACATTTTTATTGGTACCATTTTTGAGCACGTGACATTTTTTGATCGCTTTATATTTCGATTTTTGGGAGGTTAGAATGAACAAAAATCAGCAATTCATTAATTTCTTTTGGGGGGGCGTTTATACCGTTCCGCGTGTGGTAAAATTGATGAAGTATTTTTATTCTTCGGGTTAGTACAATTACAGAGATACCTTGTTTATATCATTTTTTTATGTTTTGGAGCTTTTATACAATAAAAACAATTTTATATAAAAAATAATTATTTTTGCATCGCTTTATTCTGCGAGCTATAACTTTTTATTTTTTTGCTGATGATGCTGTATGGTGGCTCATTTTTTGTGGGACATGATGATGTTTTCAGCGGTACCATGTTTATTTATATTGGTCTTTTTGATCGCGTGTTATTCCACTTTTTGTTCGGCGATATGATGATAAAGCATTGATTTTTTTGCTTTTTTTTAAGGGGTTCACTAAAGGGGTTAACTAGTGGGACAGTTCTATAGGGCGGGTCGTTACGGACGCGGCGATACCAAATATGTGTACTTTTATTGTTTTGTTTTTTTATTTACAGGAAGAAATTAATTTATTGGGGAATATTTTTTTTTCCTTTATTTTGAAATTTTTTTTGAACGCCGGAGAGGTATGGATATTGTTTCTTTTTTATTTTATTTTTATTACAGGAGAACAATGGATTCAGAAGGATTATTAGTGCAATAAAATGTGGTCAAAAACTTTGTGTATTTATTTCATTAAAATAATTTTTAATTAATGTGTGTGTGTGTTTTTTTAACCATTTACTACTATAGGATTAATAATGGATAGTTGTCTAATTGACAACTCGCCATTATTAACCCAGTTTAATGTCACCTTTCAATAGCAAGGTGGCATTAACCCATTATTAACCGATTAGCCACCGCTAAATACAATGGGAATAGACGGGCTGAGTGACAGAAAAGGCACATCTAATAATAGATGTGCCTTTTCTGGGGTGGCTGGGGGCAGATGTTAGTAGCCACGGGGGCCCAAAAACAATGGTCCCTCCCTAGGCTATTAACATCTGTCCTTAGTCACTGGCTTTCCCTGTCTGGCGGAGAAAATACCGCGGGAGCCCACACATTTTTTTACAACGAAATTACACATTAAATTAACACCTACATGTATGAAATTTTGCACACATACACTCATCTAATTATTAGTGAAAACCATATATCAAACTAAATGAAATGAAATGGTTTACTGTATGTAAACCATGTGTCATTTCATGTCGGTTCGGTAATGATTTTACAGAAGCCGGCAATTGAATTAGCGGATATTATGCTATATAGAAGTGTATGAACTATAAATATATGTATATATACTGTATGTGTCACAATGACATATACAGTACAGACCAAAAGTTTGGACACACCTTCTCATTCAAAGATTTTTCTGTATTTTCATGGCTATGAAAATAGTAGAATCACACTGAAGGCATCAAAACTATGAAGTAACACGTGGAATTATACATTACACTTTACAAAAAAGTGTGAAACAACTGAAAATATGTCTTATATTCTAGGTTCTTCAAAGTAGCCACCTTTTGCTTTGATTACTGCTTTGCACGCAGAAAAGGTGAACGGATGGATTCTACATGCCTGGTTCCCACCGTGAAGCTTGGAGGAGGAGGTGTGATGGTGTGGGGGTGCTTTGCTGGTGACACTGTTGGGGATTTATTCAAAATTGAAGGCATAGTTAACTAGAATGGCTACTACAGCATCTTGCAGCAGCATGCTATTCCATCCAGTTTGCGTTTAGTTGGACCATCATTTATTTTTCAACAGGACAATGACCCCAAATACACCTCCAGACTGTGTAAGGGCTATTTGACCAAGAAGGAGAGTGTTGGGTGCTACGGCAGATGACCTTGCCTCCACAGTCACCAGACCTGAACCCAATCGAAATGGTTTGGGGTGAGCTGGACCGCTCACCGCTTCAATTTTGAATAAATCCCCAACAGTGTCACCAGCAAAGCACCCCCACACCATCACACCACCTCCTCCATGCTTCACGGTGGGAACTAGGCATGTAGAGTCCAGCCGTTCACCTTTTCTACGTGAAAAGCAGTAATCAAAGCAAAAGGTGGCTACTTTGAAGAACCTAGAATATAAGACATATTTTCAGTTGTTTCACACTTTTTTGTAAAGTGTAATGTATAATTCCGCATGTGTTAATTCATAGTTTTGATGCCTTCAGTGTTATTCTACAATTTTCATAGTCATGAAAATACAGAAAAATCTTTGAATGAGAAGGTGTGTCCAAACTTTTGGTCTGTACTGTATATATATTTATTCTATGTGTATAGATCTAGTGTTTTGTGAGCTGTCAGTGTGATTTCACAGTAGCTGGGGATGAATTGCAGGCTTTTCAAAGGACACCGGTGCGTATAAATCGGACAGCACTCGTATGGTGCGAGTGCTGTCCGATTTTTTCTCGCACCCATTGACTTGTATTGGCGAGTCTCATCTGAGAATCGCAGCATGCAGCAATTTTTTTCTCAGTACGATTTTGGCTGAGAAAAAAAATCGCAAATGAGATGTCACCTATTGAATAACATTGGTCCGAGTGCAATCCGATTTCTAATCGGATTGCACTCGTCCGTATTTCTCGCCAGTGAGTATTAGCCCTAAAAGTCATTTTTGCACTTGGGTTCAGTTAAACATTTTGCACCGTTTGGCTATTACAGACTGTTTTTTCACTGTGCATTCAGCTTTGACAGCCACGAGAGTCCCAGGAGAAAAGTGTTCCCACACTTGGACACTCCGAGGAGCTCTTTAAATTTCCATTTATTAATTCTGGACTCTCGCCCTCCACATTTCAAGTGGGACATGAGGAGATTGTGCCTAGTTATACCCAAATATTTGAGCAGCCACAGCAAGAAGAAGACAATGGTGGAGAGCAGCATTAAGTCTCAAGAGGTAGATGATATGAGACACAATTTCCAACAAATGATGTTGCTAAATCAACAAGTCAGGATCACCCGAGTGTGGAAGTAGAAGATGAGGTGGTGGACAATGAAGTCCCTGACCCTAGCTGGGAAGGTGCCATGCAGAGTGAGTACAGCAAAGAGAGGGAGGGATCCGCAGACCTGCAACAGGCAGGAAGAGGTCTGCACCTTTCGTTGTACATTCGCAAGCACCATCAGCAACCAAATTAAATTCTTTGTCCTAGCGCAGCATTCAACTGTCTCTACCCCAGGCCTCGAAACACAAGTAGAAATACCCAGCTACACACCCACAGACCCAAACACTAAACGGGCACATTTCCAGACTGCTTGGCCTGGAAATATTGCAGTTTAGGCTTGTTGACACTGAGGTTTTCGTCAAACTCATGGCGGCGGACGTCTCTTAGTACTCGGTCTACAGCAGTCAATATTTTTCCTGGTATGCTGTCCCCGCCTTATACCAGCACATATACCATAACATCATCCATGCCCTGATCAACGCAGTTACTGGGAAGGTCCACTTAACAACCAGCACGTGGACAAGTGCTTGTGGCCAGGGACGCTACATTTCCCAAATGGCACACTGGGTGAACCTTGTGACGTCGGGACCGAGTTGAACCCTGGGACGTCACGTGCTACCGACACTGAGGATTGTGGGTTCCAGTTCCATCAGGGTTTCCTCCACTTTAAACACTAGTTCCTGCTTCCCCTCCTCCTCATCATCCTCCATCTCGGAATTATCTTCTCTGAGCATGTCATTCATATCAGTCTGGAAGAACTGCACCACTGCATCAGTGAAGTGGCAACAGGCTCTGCTGAAACTAATTTTTTTGAGTTACAAACAGCACACCCCCACAAAGTTGTGGAAAAGTATAACATACCAGACAGATCTGTAGCTCTCACCACTGAACCTACAACCAGGCATGGTCGTGTGTGATAATGGCCGTAACCTGGTAGAGGTACTGAAGCTTGGCAAGCTTGATGTTCATGAAAGAGTCACAAAAACATTTTCTTACTAAGCAGATATTCTATTTCTTGTTTAAATTGTTTTTATTGAACATTTTCTAATTATTATGCACACATTATGAAAGCTAGCTAACTATGTTTCTACCTATTGTGAAATGACTTGTGGACAGCCCATACTACATGAAGTATACAGCTAGTCTGCATAGATCATGGGATGTCAGACATCCATTCCTGGCTGCCTTATAGTTGCCATTTCATCTAAGCACTCACACAATCTTTATTACAGCACACACATACACATTCATTCTTATCTATGTAATAGGATGACGACAGATGTCCAGACCTGCACTATGTTCCTGCCTATCCTGAAATGACTCTTGTGGACAGCCCATACTACATGAAGTAAACAGCTAGTCTGCATAGATCATGGGATGTCTGACATCCATTCCTGGCTGCCTTATTGCCATTTCATCTAAGCATTCAAACAATCTTTATTAAAGCATACACACATTCATTCTTCCCTATCTAATAGGATGACGACAGTTGTCCAGACCTGCATCCCACCACCAGAACCAATCCACAGTACCGTATATACTCGTGTATAAGCCGAGTTTTTTCAGCACATTTTTTGGTGCTGAAAATGCCCCCTCGGCTTAAACACGAGTCAACTGTCCCAGACAGCCGGCGGGGGAGGTTTTTTTTTTTAATAGGAGCCATGCATATCAGGATATCGGATAAGGAGACATGCATACAAGGACAGGACAGGGGAGCCATGCATACCAGGACAGCGATGGGGAAGCCATGCATACAAAGAGAGGATAGGGGGGTATGCATACTAGGACAGCGATGGGGGGAGCCCGTGCATACAAGAACAGGACAGGGGGGCCATGCATACAAAAACAGGATGGGGGAGCCATGCATACCAGGACAGTGATGGGGAAGCAATGCATACAAGGACAGGACGGGGGAGCCACGCATACAAAGACATGACGGGGGAGGCATGCATACCAGGACAGTGATGGGGAAGCCATGCATACAAGGACAGTATGAGGGAGCCATGCATACAAAGACTTGATGGGGGAGTCATGCATACCAGGACAGCAATGGGGGAGACATGCATACCAGGACAGCAATGGGGGAGCCGGTGCATACCAGGACAGAGATGAGGGGACAATGCATACCCGGCTTATACTCGAGTCAATAAGTTTACCCAGTTTCCCGTGGTAAAATTGGGTGCCTCGGCTTATACTCGGGTTGGCTTATACTCGAGTATATACAGTAATCTGTTGGGGTGCAGCTGTGGGACCCTATTTTCAGAGATGATGTCCTCCACCCAAGTCTCAAAAGGCTGAAAGGGTCTTCAGGAGAGATGGGTAGTCGAGCGAGGCTATCAGACGGTCACCTCTGTAGCTGTAGTGTCATCCTTCCTATGGTTAAAATCAGAGGCGGATATACTATTGGTCCTCTTCTGTCTGTGTCAGCCAGTGGTCCCAATGTATAATTCATTTCCTGCAATGAGAAACACAGCACATTAATAATTTTCATGCAGTCAAGATGAATACAATCAATCCTATCCCTACCACTATGGGCTCTAGCAAAGATAAGAGTATGTTGTTTAACCAAAGTCTGATAAACTCCATCCAGGAGAAGGGATTTTTGTTGCAGCTCCTTTACCATATCCATGTTTCTCTCAATTGAATTATGTGCATCTTCAATCCAGAAGTGCCTATTACAGCACAAGTTCCACCTACAATTGCTAACAGGTAGTCAAAACCTTTTCTGTCCTGAAGGGCTACCTTCCTAACCTGAGCAACCCGCTCATTAAGAGCATGAATAGAAATTATGGTTTCATTAACTATTCCATCCATTATATTATCATATTTATTTAGCTTATTTACTAGTTCTACTCCCCAACCTGTCCAGGATATTTAGAGTCCTGATGTGACATTTGTGCCTCAGTCATCCTGTCTATATCCTCCTGTTTTATTTTTTGGAGTGATCAGGAGTTCACCATCCACTCCACAATCAACTCTCCTTCCCACAGTGGTAGATATCTCTCACCATATACCAGGGGTAGGAAGGGAAAAGACAAATTCAGGAGTGGTGGCCCTAACATGGGGTTCATTATATTTTGGATGTGTTAGGAGTGGTAGGAATCAACAATTTCAACATTCGGTGACCTTCAGAAATGGTGGCTGTTACTGCCGGCTTCCATTGAAGTGCATTGCCCAATATACTAGAGATCAAACAATATGAATCCTACCAATATGGGGGAATATTTGAATAGGTTTTCTATATATGGAGCTAATATGCACTGTATATACATTCGGGTTTTACAAGGTTTTCTCAAAATTGGTTGGATTCATATTTTTGATTTGGATTGTATATCACGATATGTCTCAATAACACCCAACTATTACATATTTATATCCAGGCTACATATGCTCGCTTTACAGAATATGACGTTCATCTCCCAGATTTGGATGACTGTAAAACAATATATGGCCCAAAAATCGGGAAGATGTCGTGTTCCAGTTATGGCTGAGGGGATTCTCTCATTTATTACTATTCTATGGATGTGATCAGCAAGAAAGTCAGAAACCACTAAGATGTGAAGGAGAATCGGTAAATCACTGTCATTTCTGTACTGGGATACATAAGATGTGATGGGATTTATCTCTCCTTACTATTGCAAGAAATGCTGTAAAATATGGACATCACCTAATCTGAGGGGCTCAGTATTTTGGACCTGCTTGTATTATATAGAATAAAGGCTCCTTAAGTAAAAGAATTAGATGATAGAAGAGAATGAAGGACACAACAAGAGGTGACATAGAGCCGACTTACCTCTCTCCCCAGTAACTGCAACCCTGAAATGGAATGTCGGCTCTGCAGTTCATTACACGATGTGTGTGATGTCATAATGCAAGGGGGCGGAGCCAGAAACCACAACATTCTGTGACATCATCAGCAAGAGCAGCAGCTGATATTTAAAGGGACCAGACCAAGCCATGCATCCAATTCATTAGCATACAAATGAAATGAACTTTAACCCCTTAACGATCAGAGGTATTGTTGGTTTTGCATTTTCATTTTTTTGCTCCCCTTCTTCCTAGAGCCATAACTTTTTTATTTTTTGGTCAAAATTGCCATGTGAGGGCTTGTTTTTTGCATGATGAGTTGTTCTTTTGAATGACATCATTGGTTTTACCATATCGTGTTCTGAAAAACTGGAAAAAAAATTCCAAGTGCGGTGAAATTGCAAAAAAGTGCAATCCCACAGTTGTTTTTTAGGGGTTTCTTTTACCATGTTCATTAAATGTTAAAACTGACTTGTCATTATGATTCTGCAGGTCAATACAAGTTCATAGACACCAAACATGTCTCGGTTCTTTTTTATTTAAGTGGTGAAAAAAATTCCACAGTTTGTTAAAAAAAAAAAAATTGCGCCATTTTCCAAAAGCCACAGCGTCTCCATTTTTCATAATATGCGGCTGACATGGAACTTATTTTTTGCATGCTGAACTGACGTTTTTAACCCCTTCATAACCTTGCCATTTTTTGCAATTCTGACCAGTGTCCCTTTATGAGGTAATAACTCAGGAACGCTTCAACGGATCCTAGCGATCCTGAGATTGTTTTTTCGGGACATATTGGGCTTCATGTTAGTGGTAAATTTAGGTCGATAATATTTGCGTTTATTTGTAAAAAAATGGAAATTTGTCGAAAATTTTGAAAATGTCGCAATTTTCAAATTTTGAATTTTTATTCTGTTAAACCAGAGAGTTATGTGACACAAAATAGTTAATAAATAACATTTCCCATATGTCTACTTTACATCAGCACAATTTTGAAAAAAAAAAATTTTTTGTTAGGAAGTTATAAGGGTTAAAAGTTGACCAGCGATTTCTCATTTTTACAGCAAAATTTACAAAACCATTTTTTTAGAGACCACCTCACATTTGAAGTCACTTTGAGGGGTCTATATGGCAGAAAATACCCAAATGTGACACCATTATAAAAGCTGCACCCCTCAAGCTACTCAAAACTACATTCAAGAAGACTATTAACCCTTCGGGTGCTAAAGGAACTAGGAACTAAAGCAACGTGGAAGGAAAAAATGGACATTTTAATTTTTCCAACAAAAATTTTATTTTAGCATCCATTTTTTCATTTTTGCATGGGCAACAGGATAAAATGGCTCCCAAAATTTGTTGGGCAATTTCTCTGAGTACACAGATACCTCATATGTGGTCATAAACCACTGTTTGGGCGCATGGCAGGGCTCAGAAGGGAAGGAGCGCCATTTGATTTCTTGAATGGAAAATATGCTGGAATATTTAGCCGTTGCCATGTTGCATTTGGAGAGTCCCTGCGTGCCTAAACATTGGAGCTCCCCCACAAGTGACCCCATTTTGGAAACTAGACCCCCCAAGGAACTTATCTAGATGCATAGTGAGCACTTTGAACCCCCTGGTGCATTTTAGCCTCAGGTGTTGTGAATGTGTTAGAAATGAATTCTGAGCAGAAGCTCCCTCTGGTGGTTACAAACAGTACCGAACCATTCAATGAGGATTGTGAAGATTGGCAATCAGGAGTTACAGACTGGTCTTATATAAGGGAGGTTCCCTCTCATCAAGGTTGCCGGTGATCAATTGTTCTTGTCTCAACTTTGGTTCCTGGTTTACTTGGAAGCTTGCTGAGTCTTGCCTGCATCTTCTGCTAACAGATAAGATATTTTCTGCTTTTATTTTTGTGCTTGCTTTTTGCATTTTTCCCTGCACTTCTGTGGAGGTCAGCCAGGTCCCCTCCAGGGGCTTGTGCTCCTCTCAGTTTATCTGAGCCACTGTTATTTGTTCATTTGCCTTTTCCAGTTTTTTCAGTGGCTGCGGCTTAGTTTTGTTACACCAGAGAACTAATTTAGGTGGTAGAGGTCGTGTGATCCCAGGTGTTTTTGCAATTAGTAGAGTTGGTATTTTTTTAGGGTTTTTTGGATTGCAGTAAGTGTTCTTCCTATCCTTTTCTTTCTAGGAAGATTGGGCCCCAACGTTTGCTCATACTATTTTCTGTCTGTGTCTGTATTTCCTCTTGTCTAACCGCTATTACATGTTTGGGGGCTTCCTATGTTCTTTGGGGATCTGCTCCGGGTAAGATAGCTTTCCTCTTTCTATCTTTAGGTGTAGTTAACCTCTCAGGCTGTGAAGAGGCGTCTAGGACCAACGTAGGAACGCTCCACGGCTGCCTTTAGTTGTGGTGGTTAGTCAGGGTACTGTAATCCAGTAGATTCCAACCTCTCTGGTGTATTGCTGTTTTTGCCTGCTCTCCTCAGCTACCAAATCATAACAGTATCACCAGCCTAACTGAAAATTATATGGTACTCACAGAAGGGAAAAATAGTGTGGAAAAAAAAAAGTTGTCATAGTTGTCAGAGATTTTTTTTTTTTTCTGTTTGTTGCATTTTTTTTTTCCCTCTTTTTCTCTGGGTGCTGAGGATTTCTTTTTTCTCTCAATGGAGTTTGCACAGTTGTCTGGCTGTGTGGATCAGCTTGCCACTGAAGTTCGGAATATTGCTACCTATCTTGCAGGGTTGCCTGTTGTGGAACCTAGGATCCCCATGCCAGATTTGTTTTTAGGGGATCGAGCTAAATTTCTGAATTTCAAAAATAACTGTAAGTTGTTTTTTGCCTTAAAACCTAAGTCCTCAGGGAACGCAGCACAGCAGGTTCAAATTGTCATCTCTCTCCTGCGCGGCGATCCTCAGGATTGGGCTTTTTCCCTGACACCTGGGGACCCTGTTTTGAGTAATGTTGATGCATTTTTTCTGGCTCTGGGGTTATTGTACGATGAACCTAATGTCACTGATCAAGCTGAAAAAACCTTGTTGGCATTAAATCAGGGACTTGAGGACGCTGAGTTATACTGTCAGAAATTTCGAAAGTGGGCAGTCCTGACCAAATGGAATGATGATGCTTTGGCAGCCCTTTTTTGGAAGGGTCTGTCAGAGAATGTAAAAGATGTTATAGTGGGTTTCCCTGCTCCCTCAGGTCTCAATAATTCTATGTCATTAGCGATTCAAATTGACAGACGTTTGCGTGAGCGTAGAGGTATGCGTGGAATAGTGTTGCCTTGTGAACCAGCTTCTGAACCCATGCAGTGTGATAGAGTGGCTTCTGGGGCACAGCGTCATGAGTTTCGAAAATGCAATGGGTTATGTTTCTACTGTGGTGACGCCTCTCATGCTATTTCAGTCTGCCCTAAGCGGGGAAGACGTTTTGCACGCTCAGTTGTCTTGGGTAGTGTTCAGACTAAATTTCTGTTGACTGTTACCCTGATTTGCTCCCTGTCCACATTTTCTGCTCAGGCTTTTGTTGATTCGGGAGCAGCTATTAACCTGATGAATTTTGATTTTGCTAAACGTTTGGGTTTCCCTTGATACCCCTATGGAAGTCTATTCCCCTACTGGGGATTGATTCTACCCCTTTGGCTGAGAATAAACCCCAGTTCTCTACTCAGGTGATAATGAGGGTTGAACCTGATCATCAGGAGAGTTGCAAATTTTTGGTGCTGTATAATCTGCATGACATTATTGTACTAGGTTTCCCTTGGTTACAGTCTCATAATCCTGTTTTGGATTGGAAATCTGTGTCTGTAACCAGTTGGGGCTGCCAATGTGTTAATGCCAATACTCCTGTTTTTTCTGCCTCTCCTCAGGCTCAGGATGTTACTGACTTTTTGACTGATTTTTCTGATGTGTTTAGCGAAAGTAAATCTGCATCCTTGCCCCCCCATAGGAGCTATGACTGCGCTATTGAATTAGTGCCTGGTAGTAAATTCCCTAAAGGTCGCCTTTTTAACTTGTCTGTACCTGAACATGACACTATGGAGTCTTATATCAAGGAGTCATTGGAAAAGGGTCATATCAGACCATCCTCTTCACCCTTGGGTGCCGGTTTTTTCTTTGTGGCCAAAAAGGATGGTTCATTAAGGCCGTGTATTGATTATCGTCTCTCGAACAATATCACTGTGAAATATCAATGTCCGTTATCCTTGATTTCTGACCTGTTTTCCAGGGTGAAAAGTGCTACTTGGTTTACCAAGCTTGACCTCAGGGGGGCGTATAACCTTATTCGCATTAAGCACGGGGATGAATGGAGGACGGCATTTAATACCCCAGAGGGGCATTTTGAGTACCTAGTGATGCCTTTTGGGCTCACTAATGCTCCTTCCGTCTTCCAGTCCTTCATGAATGACATTTTCAGGGATTTTGTGGATACATTTCTGATTGTTTATTTGGATGATATCTTGATTTTTTCCAATGACTGGGACTCTCATGTGAAACATGTTCGGACTGTGTTCCAGATTTTGAGAGAGAATGCTCTTTATGTGAAGGGATCAAAGTGTCTTTTTGGCGTACAGAGGATCTCATTTCTGGGATTCATTTTGTCCCCATCTGTTATTGAAATGGACCCGGTCAAGGTTCAGGCCATCTGTGATTGGGTCCAACCTACTTCATTAAAGGCTCTTCAGAGATTCTTGGGTTTTGCCAATTTTTATCGTAAATTTATTGGTAATTTCTCTGTTATTGTTAAACCATTGACTGATTTGACCAGAAAGGGTTCTGATGTGGTGAATTGGCCTCCTGAGGCAGTCTCTGCGTTTCAGGAACTTAAGCAGAGATTCACTTCTGCTCCTGTTCTACGGCAGCCTGATGTTTCTCTGCCATTTCAGGTGGAGGTTGATGCCTCTGAAATTGGGGCAGGTGCCGTTTTGTCCCAAAGAGATCCAGAGACCTCTAAAAGTAACCCTTGTGCCTTTTTCTCTCGAAAATTTTCTCCAACTGAACGTAATTATGACGTGGGTAATCTGGAGTTATTGGCCATGAAGTGGGCTTTTGAAGAGTGGAGACATTGGCTGGAGGGAGCCAAACATCAGGTGGTGGTCCTCACGGACCATAAGAATCTGGTTTATCTGGAATCAGCCAAGCGACTTAATCCTAGACAGGCCAGGTGGGCCTTGTTTTTCACACGTTTTAATTTTGTGGTTTCCTTTCTTCCTGGCACTAAGAATGTTAAGGCGGATGCCCTCTCGAGGAGTTTCCTTGCGGACTCTCCTGAGTTATCTGATCCTGCTGTTATTTTGAAAGAGGGTGTAGTTCTTTCCGCCATCTCGCCCAATTTGAGACTGGCTCTGGAAGGGTGTCAGGAGGATAAAATCGAGCGCTGCCCTATTGGGAAATTGTTTGTCCCAGACCGGTGGAAAAAGAGTATGATGTCTGAGATTCTTTATTCCGCGTTGGCCGGTCATCCCGGAATTTTTGGTACCAGAGACTTGGCTAGTCGGTCCTTTTGGTGGCCTACTTTGTCTCGTGACATCAGGGAATTTGTGCAGTCCTGCGGGACTTGCTCTCGCTCCAAGACTTGCTCTAGTGGTTTGTTGATGCCATTGCCTGTGCCCAAGAGACCATGGACCCATATCTCTATGGATTTCATTTCCGACCTCCCTGTTTCTCAGAGAATGACCGTTATCTGGGTGATTTGTGATAGGTTTTCCAAAATGATACACCTTGTGCCATTACCTAAGTTGCCTTCCTCCTCCGAATTGGTGCCTTTGTTCCTTCAGCACGTGGTTCGGTTACACGGCATTCCTGAGAACATTGTGTCTGACAGAGGAGTCCAGTTTGTTTCCAGATTTTGGAGGACTTTTTGTTCTAAACTTGGTGTTCAATTGTCTTTCTCCTCGGCTTTTCATCCTCAGACCAATGGACAAACTGAGAGAACAAACCAGACATTGGAGACTTATCTGAGATGCTTTGTGTCTGCTGATCAAGATGACTGGGTCTCTTTTTTGCCTTTGGCTGAGTTTGCACTTTATAATAGGGCTAGCTCTGCCACTTTGATGTCTCCATTTTTCTGCAATTTTGGGTTTCACCCTCGATGTTGTGGAGCGTATGCAGCAGATTTGGGACCAGTTAGTGGAGAGGTTGTCCCTCTCTCAGGAGAGGGCCCAGCGGTTTGCCAACCGGCATAGGACTGATGGTCCTCGGTTTGAAGTGGGGGACTTGGTCTGGTTGTCCTCAAGAAATATCCCTATGAGAGTTGCATCTCCTAAGTTTAAGCCTAGGTTCATTGGACCTTATAAGATCATGGAGATTCTTAATCCTGTTTCCTTACGTTTACTTCTTCCAGGGACATTTAAGATCCATAACGTGTTCTACAAGTCCTTATTGAAGAGGTTTGTCGAGCCAGTGGTTCCTATGGCTGCGCCTCCTGACCCTGTTTTGGTTGAGGGCAATCTGGAGTATGTGGTTGAGAAAATATTGGATTCTCGTTTTTCTAGACGGAAACTCCAGTATTTGGTTAAGTGGAGAGGTTATGGTCAGGAGGACAATTCTTGGGTGTTTGCTTCGGACATCCATGCTAGGAGACTGATCCGTGTGTATCACAGAGCTCATCCTGACCGACCTGGTTGCCCAAATGAGGGTTCGGTGACCCCTCCTCAAGGAGGGGTTCTGTTGTGAATGTGTTAGAAATGAATTCTGAGCAGAAGCTCCCTCTGGTGGTTACAAACAGTACTGAACCATTCAATGAAGATTGTGAAGATTGGCAATCAGGAGTTACAGACTGGTCTTATATAAGGGAGGTTCCCTCTCATCAAGGTTGCCGGTGATCAATTGTTCTTGTCTCAACTTTGGTTCCTGGTTCACTTGGAAGCTTGCTGAGTCTTGCCTGCATCTTCTGCTAACAGATAAGATATTTTCTGCTTTAATTTTTGTGCTTGCTTTTTGCATTTTTCCCTGCACTTCTGTGGAGGTCAGCCAGGTCCTCTCTGGGGGCTTGTGCTCATCTCAGTTTATCTGAGCCACTGTTATTTGTTCATTTGCCTTTTCCAGTTTTTTCAGTGGCTGCGGCTTAGTTTTGTTACACCAGAGAACTAATTTAGGTGGTAGAGGTCGTGTGATCTCAGGTGTTTTTGCAATTAGTAGAGTTGGTATTTTTTTAGGGTTTTTTAGATTGCAGTAAGTGTCCTTCCTATCCTTTTCTTTCTAGGAAGATTGGGCCCCAACGTTTGCTCATACTATTTTCTGTCTGTGTCTGTATTTCCTCTTGTCTAACCGCCATTACATGTTTGGGGCTTCCTATGTTCTTTGGGGATCTGCTCCGGGGCAGATAGATTTCCTCTTTCTATCTTTAGGTGTAGTTAACCTCTCAGGCTGTGACGAGGCGTCTAGGACCAACGTAGGAACACTCCACGGCTTCCTTTAGTTGTGGTGGTTAGTCAGGGTACTGCAATCCAGTAGATTC
>JARQOD010002096.1:36446-83730 GCA_033576555.1 Oophaga sylvatica
ACAATATGTCACGAGAAAACAGTCTCAGAATCGCGAAGATCCGTTGAAGCGTTCCAGAGTTATAACCTCATAAAGAGACAGTGGTCAGAATTGTAAAAATTGGCCCGGTCATTAACGTGCAAACCACCCTTGGGGGTGAAGGGGTTAAGTTCCTGAAACGCAGAGACTGCCTCAGGAGGCCAATTCACCACATCAGAACCCTTTTTGGTCAAATCAGTCAATGGTTTAACAATAACAGAGAAATTACCATTAAATTTCCGATAAAAATTGGCAAAACCCAAGAATCTCTGAAGAGCCTTTAATGAAGTAGGTTGGACCCAATCACAGATGGCCTGAACCTTGACTGGGTCCATTTCAATAACAGATGGAGACAAAATGAATCCCAGAAATGAGATCCTCTGTACGCCAAAAAGACACTTTGATCCCTTCACATACAGAGCATTCTCTCTCAAAATCTGGAACACAGTCCGAACATGTTTCACATGAGAGTCCCAGTCATTGGAAAAAATCAAGATATCATCCAAATAAACAATCAGAAATTTATCCACAAAATCCCTGAAAATGTCATTCATGAAGGACTGGAAGACGGAAGGAGCATTAGTGAGCCCAAAGGGCATCACTAGGTACTCAAAATGCCCCTCTGGGGTATTAAACGCCGTCTTCCATTCATCCCCGTGCTTAATGCGAATAAGGTTATAAGCCCCCCTGAGGTCAAGCTTGGTAAACCAAGTAGCACTTTTCACCCTGGAAAACAGGTCAGAAATCAAGGGTAAGGGATATTGATATTTCACAGTGATATTGTTCAAGAGACGATAATCAATACACGGCCTTAATGAACCATCCTTTTTGGCCACAAAGAAAAAGCCGGCACTCAAGGGTGAAGAGGATGGTCTGATATGACCCTTCTCCAATGACTCCTTGATATAAGACCGCATAGCGTCATGTTCAGGTACAGACAAGTTAAAAAGGCGACCTTTAGGAAATTTACTACCAGGCACTAATTCAATAGCGCAGTCATAGTTCCTATGGGGGGGGGCAAGGATGCAGATTTACTTTCGCTAAACACATCAGAAAAATCAGTCAAAAAGTCAGGAACATCCTGAGCCTGGGGAGAGGCAGAAAAAACAGGAGTGTTGGCATTAACACATTGGCAGCCCCAACTGGTTACAGACACAGATTTCCAATCCAAAACAGGATTATGAGACTGTAACCAAGGGAAACCCAGTACAATAATGTCATGCAGATTATACAGCACCAAAAATTTTCAACTCTCCTGATGATCAGGTTCAACCCTCATTATCACCTGAGTAGAGAACTGGGGTTTATTCTCAGCCAAAGGGGTAGAATCAATCCCCAGTAGGGGAATAGACTTCCGTAGGGGTATCAAGGGAAACCCACAACGTTTAGCAAAGTCAAAATCCATCAGGTTAATAGCTGCTCCCAAATCAACAAAAGCCTGAGCAGAAAATGTGGACAGGGAGCAAATCAGGATAACAGTCAACAGAAATTTAGCCTGAACACTACCCAAGACAACTGAGTGTGCAAAACGTCTTCCCCGCTTAGGGCAGACTGAAATAGCATGAGAGGCATCACCACAGTAGAAACATAACCCATTGTGTTTTCGAAACTCATGACGCTGTGCCCCAGAAGCCACTCTATCACACTGCATGGGTTCAAAAGCTGGTTCACAAGGCAACACTATTCCATGCATACTTCTACGCTCACGCAAACGTCTGTCAATTTGAATCGCTAATGACATAGAATCATTGAGACCAGAGGGAGCAGGGAAACCCACCATAACATCTTTTACATTTTCTGACAGACTCTTCCGAAAAAGGGCTGCCAAAGCATCGTCATTCCATTTGGTCAGGACTGCCCACTTTCGGAATTTCTGACAGTACAACTCAGCGTCCTCAAGCCCCTGATTTAATGGCAACAAGGTTTTTTCAGCTTGATCAGTGACATTAGGTTCATCGTTCAATAACCCCAGAGCCAGAAAAAATGCATCAACATTACCCAAAACAGGGTCCCCAGGTGTCAGGGAAAAAGCCCAATCCTAAGGGTCGCCGCGCAGGAGAGAGATGACAATTTGAACCTGCTGTGCTGCGTTCCCTGAGGACTTAGGTTTTAAGGCAAAAAACAACTTACAGTTATTTTTGAAATTCAGAAATTTAGCTCGATCCCCCAAAAACACATCTGGCATGGGGATCCTGGGTTCCACAGCTGGCAACCTAGCAAGATAGGTAGCAATACTCCGAACCTCAGTGGCAAGCTGATCCAGACGGCCAGACAACTGTGCAAACTCCATTGAGAGAGAAAAAAAAAATCCTCCTCAGCACCCAGAGAAAAAAGAGGGAAAAAATGCAACAAACAGAAAAAAAAAAAAATCTCTGACAACTCTTACAACCTTTTTTCTTTACACACTATTTTTCCCTTCTGTGAGTACCATATAATTTTCAGTTTGGCCGGTGATACTGTTATGTTTTGGTAGCTGAGGAGAGCAGGCAAAAACGGCAGTACACCAGAGAGGTTGGAATCTACTGGATTGCAGTACCCTGACTAACCACCACAACTAAAGGCAGCCGTGGAGCGTTCCTACGATGGTCTTAGACGCCTCGTCACAGCCTGAGAGGTTAACTACACCTAAAGATAGAAAGAGGAAAGCTATCTGCCCCGGAGCAGATCCCCAAAGAACATAGGAAGCCCCCAAACATGTAATGGCGGTTAGACAAGAGGAAATAAAGACACAGACAGAAAATAGTATGAGCAAACGTTGGGGCCCAATCTGCCTAGACAGAAAAAGGATAGGAAGGATACTTACTGTAATCCAAAAAAACCCTAAAAAACCAACGCTACTAATTGCAAAAACACCTGAGATCACACGACCTCTACCACCCAAATTAGCTCTCTGGTGTAACAAAACCAAGCCGCAGCCACTGAAAAAACTGGAAAAGGCAAATGAACAAATAACAGTGGCTCCAGAGGAACTGAGAGGAGCCCAAGCCCCCCGGGGAGGGGGACCTGGCTAACGTCACAGAAATGCAGAGAAATATGCAAATGGTAAGCACAAAAACAAAAAAACAGAAAATATCTTATCTGAGAGCAGGAGAAGAGGCAAGACTCAGCAAGCTTCCAAGTGAACCAGGAAACAAAGTTGAGACGAGAACAATTGCTCACCGGCAACCATGATGGGAGGGAACCTCCCTTATATAAGACCAGTCTGTGATTCCTGATTGCCAATCCTCATTGAATGGTTCAGTACTGTTTGTAACCACCTGTCATGTGTGCATCGCCACGAAGATCGTCGCGGTTGCACATTCTGACTTCTCACAGCTGAGTTGCTGTTTCTTTGTGTTTGGCAGTTAGGGAGTTAATTCTGTCTGTGCTCAGTTCTGGGACTGGGTGCAGTTTCTCCCGGCTGCAATTAATTATTTGTTGATTGGTTTCCTTTAAATCTCTGGTTGTCTGTTTTGGGAGTTGCCAGTGAAATTCTTCATGCAGACCACAGATAGGATTGTATCTGTATAGACTTAAGTTAAAGAGCTCCTTAGTTGTTTTAAGCTCACCTTGCTTAGAGTTTAATATCCCAGATCATTTATGTTCCTTCTGTGTTTGAGTGTGTATGCAAGTCTGTGTTTTCTCCAGTCTGTCTTATATGTCTAATCTGTGTATTTAGCAGAGATCAGCCCATATCCCTTTGGTGGTAATCAGAATCCTTCTTAGGACTGATTACAGGGTTCAGGGACTGATAGGAGACAGGGTTAGGCTGGAGACTTGGACCTCTGAACCATTATCAGTACCTCCAAGGTGAGGGATTAGTTAGGACCCCAGTTTAGGGTCAGGTTAGACCCCGGTCCTCTTCTTTCCTGTGACAGTGTATCAAGTCCTCAAGATTAACCCTGAGTTCAACGGATATCGTGTCAGGTAAATCTATTCTATATTTACATGCTGATGTTGCTAATCTATATGTTGTATAGAGTGTTGTTCTTTTAAGAATAGTTTACTGACATCGTACACATATCATAAGACCGCGTGACATTTTCACTGGCCCATAAAATTATTCCCAGTTGCCATGGATCCAGTAGCCCAGCTGGCTCTGCAGTTGCAGGGATTATCCATGGAGCTGACGGACATTAAGTCCAAAGTTTTGTCTCCCTCGGAGCAAACCAGATTTGAACCTAAAGTAGCTCTCCCGGACAGGTTCACTGGTGGGCGAGACAAATTTTTTACCTTCAGGGAAGCATGTAAATTGTATTTTCGGCTTCGGCCTCGATCATCAGGGAGTGAAGAGCAGAGAGTGGGAATTGTTATCTCGCTCCTACAAGGGGACCCTCAATCCTGGGCCTTCTCCCTTCCTCCGGGATCCCCGGCTCTACAGTCAGTAGATCGATTTTTTACTGCCCTGGGTTTGGTATATGATGACCCAGATCGGGTCTCTCTTGCTGAGACAAAATTACGTAAGATACAGCAGGGAGATCGTCCGGCGGAGGAATTTGCTTCTGAGTTCCGTAGATGGGCCACAGATACTCAGTGGAATGACCCAGCTCTTAGGAGCCAGTTTTGTCATGGGCTTTCTGACAAATTAAAGGACGTTTTGGCTCAGTATGATTCTCCTCCATCACTGGAGGCTGCTATGGCCCTGGCTATCCGTACTGATAGACGGCTCCGGGAGAGGTGCGAGGTAACTCCGCCCCCTGTTGTTACTCCACCTACTACTAAAGTCCCTTATGTTGAGGTTCCCCTTGTCTGTTCGGAGGAGCCTATGCAGTTGGGAGGGACATCATTTCGTAGTAGGGGATTGGCGGTACGCCGCAGGACTAGAAGGTGTTTCTTCTGCGGGAAAGAGGGACATTTTGTTGGGGGATGTCCGTCCCGTGCCTTGTTGAGCAAGAAGTCGCCGGAAAACTGTTAATCCCAGGTTGTGTGGTGGACGACAACCTGGGAGTATGTATTTCGTCCGCTAGTTCTTCTCAGTTCCTTGTACCAGTGGAGGTGGTGGTTGGTACGAGAGTGGAGAGATTTTCTGTTCTTCTTGATAGTGGGTCCGGGCTAATCTGGTTGACGCTCAGTTTGCTCAGGCTCAAGGTATGCATCTGAGTGTATTGGTCAAACCGATCCCTATATTCTCCATTGACGCCAGGCCTCTCGGCCAAGGTAGCTTTGTTCATGAGGTTCATAACATTGACCTTCGGGTAGGGGCAATACATAGGGAACTATTATCTTGTTATGTGTTGGAGGGTCTACCTACTCCTATTGTGTTGGGACTTCCTTGGTTGGTTAAACATAACCCTGTGATTAATTGGCAGTCCAGAGAGATAAGCCAATGGGGTGAGTTTTGCAAAAGTAACTGCATGAACACAGTCATCAGTGCGGTCGTGCCTAGTACTTTGCCTCCTTTTTTGGAGGACTTTGGGGATGTGTTCTCTGAGGAGGGGTGTCAGGAGTTGCCTCCTCATCGCGTGTATGACTGCTCTATTAATTTACTTCCTGATGCTAAGTTACCTAAAGCTAGGTTATATAACCTTTCTGGTCCTGAGAGGCAGGCTATGAAAGATTATATTTCGGAAAGTCTGGCCAAAGGGCATGTTAGACCTTCATCTTCCCCAGTGGCCGCGGGGTTCTTCTTTGTGAAGAAAAAAGATGGAGGCCTACGCCCTTGCTTGGATTTCCGCGAACTTAATCGGATTACTGTTCGAGATCCGTATCCACTCCCTCTGATTCCTGATGTCTTCAATCAAATTGTTGGCGCCAAATGGTTCTCTAAATTGGATCTCAGGGGGGCGTATAATCTGATTAGGATAAAAGAGGGGGATGAGTGGAAAACGGCGTTTAACACGCCGGAGGGACATTATGAGAACCTTGTCATGCCTTTTGGTCTGACTACTGCACCAGCAGTATTCCAACATTTTGTTAATGACATTTTTCGTCATCTGGTGGGGCTGTTTGTGGTCGTATATTTGGATGACATTTTAATTTACTCACCAGATCTTGTGTCTCACCAGGAGCATGTGAGACAGGTGTTGCAGATCTTGCGAGACAATAAACTATACGCCAAACTGGAAAAGTGTGTATTCGCCGTACAGGAACTTCAGTTTTTGGGTTTCTTGGTGTCAGCCTCCGGTTTCCGTATGGACCCTGAAAAGGTGAGAGCAGTGCTTGAATGGGATCAGCCAGAGGATCTTAAGGCTCTGCAGCGTTTTCTGGGGTTTGCTAACTACTACCGGAAATTTATTTGTAATTTCTCATCTGTTGTCAAACCTCTCACTGACATGACAAGAAAAGGGACGGATTTTTCTAAATGGTCGGACAAAGCTTGCCAAGCTTTTTCCTCTTTGAAAAAATGTTTTGCTTCGGCACCCGTTCTCATCCAACCAGATGCATCACAGCCGTTCGTTGTGGAGGTGGACGCGTCTGACGTAGGGGTGGGTGCAATATTGTCCCAGGGTCCGTCCCCTGGTAAATGGCATCCGTGCGCTTTCTTTTCTAAAAAATTGTCGTCCGCCGAAAGGAATTATGATATCGGCAATAGGGAACTTTTGGCCATTATGTTGGCTTTTGAAGAATGGCGTCACTTTTTGGAGGGGGCAGTCCACCCGGTCACCGTCATTACTGATCACAAGAACCTGCTGTATTTGGAATCTGCTAAGCGTCTGAATTCCAGACAAGCTCGATGGTCGTTGTTTTTTACCAGGTTTAATTTTGTTGTCACTTATCGCCCTGGATCTAAGAATGTTAAGGCGGATGCCTTGTCTCGCAGTTTCCCAGGGGCCGGGAAAATGGATGACCCGATTCCTATCCTTCAGGAGGGGGTGGTAGTGTCGGCTGTATGTTCTGAGCTTGAGGAGGAGGTGTTAGAGGCTCAGGGGGACGCCCCTGCAGGACCTCCAGGGAGACTGTTTGTCCCAAATCAGTTGAGACAAAAGGTTATTGAGGCACATCATAATTCTGCTTTAGCAGGACATCCAGGGAGTAAGGCTACTTTAGATCTCCTTTCTCGCCGGTTTTGGTGGCCTAACGTTAATAAAGATGTTTTAACTTTTGTCGCGTCCTGTGGGGTTTGTGCTCGCTCTAAGACCCCTCATACCCGTCCGTCTGGGACCCTCTTACCCTTGAAACTTCCGGAGCGTCCATGGACTCATTTGTCTATGGACTTCATCACGGACCTTCCTCAGTCGTCAGGGAAGACTGTCATACTGGTGGTTGTTGACAGGTTCAGTAAGATGGCACATTTCATTGCTCTTCCTGCCCTCCCTAATGCTAAAACTCTGGCGCAGGTGTTCATTGGGGAGATTGTGAGACTTCATGGGTTGCCTTCTGATGTGGTGTCAGATAGGGGGTCTCAGTTTGTGTCCAAGTTTTGGAGGGCATTTTGTTTACGTCGGGGGATGCAATTGTCATTTTCCTCGGCTTTTCATCCGCAGACCAATGGTCAGACAGAGCGTCTGAATCAAAGCCTAGAGACTTATCTTCGGTGTTTTGTCTCAGAGAACCAGGAGGACTGGTCTTCTTTCTTGCCTCTGGCAGAGTTCGCTCTTAACAACAGGCGGAGCGAGTCCACTGGTAAGTCCCCGTTTTTTGGGGCATATGGTTTTCATCCCCAGTTTTGTACATTCAATGGGGGGGCCCTTCTGGGGTTCCTGAGGAGGAGCGTTTCTCGTCGTCACTTGCTTCAGTGTGGAGAGGTGTATTGAATAATCTGAGTGCTATGGGGAACCGTTATAAACGTATGGCTGATAGGAGGAGAGTTTCTGGTCCAGATCTTAATGTGAACGATCTGGTATGGTTGTCTACCAGGAATATAAAACTTAAAGTTCCCTCCTGGAAGCTGGGCCCCAGATTCATCGGGCCGTACAGGATCAGTTCCATAATTAATCCTGTGGCATTTCGTCTGGACCTCCCTCCTACATTTAAAATTCATAATGTGTTCCACAAGTCATTACTTAAGAGGTACGTGGCACCAGTCATACCATCACCTCTACCTCCTCCTCCAGTGGTGGTCAATGGTAACTTGGAGTTTCAAGTGTCAAAGATCATTGACTCACGTCTGAATCGCCGGTCCCTTCAGTACTTGGTGCATTGGAAGGGGTATGGTCCAGAGGAGAGGACGTGGGTTCCTGCGTCTGACATTAACGCAGATCGTTTGGTGCGGACCTTCCACAGAACTCACCCGGGCAAACCTGGCCCTGAGGGTCCGGAGGCCCCTCGTAGAAGGGGGGGTACTGTCATGTGTGTATCGCCACGAAGATCGTCGCGGTTGCACATTCTGACTTCTCACAGCTGAGTTGCTGTTTCTTTGTGTTTGGCAGTTAGGGAGTTAATTCTGTCTGTGCTCAGTTCTGGGACTGGGTGCAGTTTCTCCCGGCTGCAATTAATTATTTGTTGATTGGTTTCCTTTAAATCTCTGGTTGTCTGTGTTGGGAGTTGCCAGTGAAATTCTTCATGCAGACCACAGATAGGATTGTATCTGTATAGACTTAAGTTAAAGAGCTCCTTAGTTGTTTTAAGCTCACCTTGCTTAGAGTTTAATATCCCAGATCATTTATGTTCCTTCTGTGTTTGAGTGTGTATGCAAGTCTGTGTTTTCTCCAGTCTGTCTTATATGTCTAATCTGTGTATTTAGCAGAGATAAGCCCATATCCCTTTGGTGGTAATCAGAATCCTTCTTAGGACTGATTACAGGGTTCAGGGACTGATAGGAGACAGGGTTAGGCTGGAGACTTGGACCTCTGAACCATTATCAGTACCTCCAAGGTGAGGGATTAGTTAGGACCCCAGTTTAGGGTCAGGTTAGACCCCGGTCCTCCTCTTTCCTGTGACAGTGTATCAAGTCCTCAAGATTAACCCTGAGTTCAACGGATATCGTGTCAGGTAAATCTATTTCTATATTTACATGCTGATGTTGCTAATCTATATGTTGTATAGAGTGTTGTTCTTTTAAGAATAGTTTACTGACATCGTACACATATCATAAGACCGCGTGACAGCATCTGAGTGTATTGGTCAAACCGATCCCTATATTCTCCATTGACGCCAGGCCTCTCGGCCAAGGTAGCTTTGTTCATGAGGTTCATAACATTGACCTTCGGGTAGGGGCAATACATAGGGAACTATTATCTTGTTATGTGTTGGAGGGTCTACCTACTCCTATTGTGTTGGGACTTCCTTGGTTGGTTAAACATAACCCTGTGATTAATTGGCAGTCCAGAGATATAAGCCAATGGGGGGAGTTTTGCAAAAGTAACTGCATGAACACAGTCATCAGTGCGGTCGTGCCTAGTACTTTGCCTCCTTTTTTGGAGGACTTTGGGGATGTGTTCTCTGAGGAGGGGTGTCAGGAGTTGCCTCCTCATCGCGTGTATGACTGCTCTATTAATTTACTTCCTGATGCTAAGTTACCTAAAGCTAGGTTATATAACCTTTCTGGTCCTGAGAGGCAGGCTATGAAAGATTATATTTCGGAAAGTCTGGCCAAAGGGCATATTAGACCTTCATCTTCCCCAGTGGCCGCGGGGTTCTTCTTTGTGAAGAAAAAAGATGGAGGCCTACGCCCTTGCTTGGATTTCCGCGAACCTAATCGGATTACTGTTCGAGATCCGTATCCACTCCCTCTGATTCCTGATGTCTTCAATCAAATTGTTGGCGCCAAATGGTTCTCTAAATTGGATCTCAGGGGGGCGTATAATCTGATTAGGATAAAAGAGGGGGATGAGTGGAAAACGGCGTTTAACACGCCGGAGGGACATTATGAGAACCTTGTCATGCCTTTTGGTCTGACTACTGCACCAGCAGTATTCCAACATTTTGTTAATGACATTTTTCGTCATCTGGTGGGGCTGTTTGTGGTCGTATATTTGGATGACATTTTAATTTACTCGCCAGATCTTGTGTCTCACCAGGAGCATGTGAGACAGGTGTTGCAGATCTTGCGAGACAATAAACTATACGCCAAACTGGAAAAGTGTGTATTCGCCGTACAGGAACTTCAGTTTTTGGGTTTCTTGGTGTCAGCCTCCGGTTTCCGTATGGACCCTGAAAAGGTGAGAGCAGTGCTTGAATGGGATCAGCCAGAGGATCTTAAGGCTCTGCAGCGTTTTCTGGGGTTTGCTAACTACTACCGGAAATTTATTTGTAATTTCTCATCTGTTGTCAAACCTCTCACTGACATGACAAGAAAAGGGACGGATTTTTCTAAATGGTCGGACAAAGCTTGCCAAGCTTTTTCCTCTTTGAAAAAATGTTTTGCTTCGGCACCCGTTCTCATCCAACCAGATGCATCACAGCCGTTCGTTGTGGAGGTGGACGCGTCTGACGTAGGGGTGGGTGCAATATTGTCCCAGGGTCCGTCCCCTGGTAAATGGCATCCGTGCGCTTTCTTTTCTAAGAAATTGTCGTCCGCCGAAAGGAATTATGATATCGGCAATAGGGAACTTTTGGCCATTAAGTTGGCTTTTGAAGAATGGCGTCACTTTTTGGAGGGGGCAGTCCACCCGGTCACCGTCATTACTGATCACAAGAACCTGCTGTATTTGGAATCTGCTAAGCGTCTGAATTCCAGACAAGCTCGATGGTCGTTGTTTTTTACCAGGTTTAATTTTGTTGTCACTTATCGCCCTGGATCTAAGAATGTTAAGGCGGATGCCTTGTCTCGCAGTTTCCCAGGGGCCGGGAAAATGGATGACCCGATTCCTATCCTTCAGGAGGGGGTGGTAGTGTCGGCTGTATGTTCTGAGCTTGAGGAGGAGGTATTAGAGGTTCAGGGGGACGCCCCTGCAGGACCTCCAGGGAGACTGTTTGTCCCAAATCAGTTGAGACAAAAGGTTATTGAGGCACATCATAATTCTGCTTTAGCAGGACATCCAGGGAGTAAGGCTACTTTAGATCTCCTTTCTCGCCGGTTTTGGTGGCCTAACGTTAATAAAGATGTTTTAACTTTTGTTGCGTCCTGTGGGGTTTGTGCTCGCTCTAAGACCCCTCATACCCGTCCGTCTGGGACCCTCTTACCCTTGAAACTTCCGGAGCGTCCATGGACTCATTTGTCTATGGACTTCATCACGGACCTTCCTCAGTCGTCAGGGAAGACTGTCATACTGGTGGTTGTTGACAGGTTCAGTAAGATGGCACATTTCATTGCTCTTCCTGCCCTCCCTAATGCTAAAAACTGTGGCGCAGGTGTTCATTGAGGAGATTGTGAGACTTCATGGGTTGCCTTCTGATGTGGTGTCAGATAGGGGGTCTCAGTTTGTGTCCAAGTTTTGGAGGGCATTTTGTTTACGTCGGGGGATGCAATTGTCATTTTCCTCGGCTTTTCATCCGCAGACCAATGGTCAGACAGAGCGTCTGAATCAAAGCCTAGAGACTTATCTTCGGTGTTTTGTCTCAGAGAACCAGGAGGACTGGTCTTCTTTCTTGCCTCTGGCAGAGTTCGCTCTTAACAACAGGCGGAGCGAGTCCACTGGTAAATCCCCGTTTTTTGGGGCATATGGTTTTCATCCCCAGTTTTGTACTTTCAATGGGGGGGGCCCTTCTGGGGTTCCTGAGGAGGAGCGTTTCTCGTCGTCACTTGCTTCAGTGTGGAGAGGTGTATTGAATAATCTGAGTGCTATGGGGAACCGTTATAAACGTATGGCTGATAGGAGGAGAGTTTCTGGTCCAGATCTTAATGTGAACGATCTGGTATGGTTGTCTACCAGGAATATAAAACTTAAAGTTCCCTCCTGGAAGCTGGGCCCCAGATTCATCGGGCCGTACAGGATCAGTTCCATAATTAATCCTGTGGCATTTCGTCTGGACCTCCCTCCTACGTTTAAAATCCACAATGTGTTCCACAAGTCATTACTTAAGAGGTACGTGACACCAGTCATACCATCATCTCTACCTCCTCCTCCAGTGGTGGTCAATGGTAACTTGGAATTTCAAGTATCAAAGATCATTGACTCTCGTCTGAATCGCCGGTCCCTTCAGTACTTGGTGCATTGGAAGGGGTATGGTCCAGAGGAGAGGACGTGGGTTCCTGCGTCTGACATTAACGCAGATCGTTTGGTGCGGACCTTCCACAGAACTCACCCGGGCAAACCTGGCCCTGAGGGTCCGGAGGCCCCTCGTAGAAGGGGGGGGTACTGTCATGTGTGCATCGCCACGAAGATCGTCGCGGTTGCACATTCTGACTTCTCACAGCTGAGTTGCTGTTTCTTTGTGTTTGGCAGTTAGGGAGTTAATTCTGTCTGTGCTCAGTTCTGGGACTGGGTGCAGTTTCTCCCGGCTGCAATTAATTATTTGTTGATTGGTTTCCTTTAAATCTCTGGTTGTCTGTTTTGGGAGTTGCCAGTGAAATTCTTCATGCAGACCACAGATAGGATTGTATCTGTATAGACTTAAGTTAAAGAGCTCCTTAGTTGTTTTAAGCTCACCTTGCTTAGAGTTTAATATCCCAGATCATTTATGTTCCTTCTGTGTTTGAGTGTGTATGCAAGTCTGTGTTTTCTCCAGTCTGTCTTATATGTCTAATCTGTGTATTTAGCAGAGATCAGCCCATATCCCTTTGGTGGTAATCAGAATCCTTCTTAGGACTGATTACAGGGTTCAGGGACTGATAGGAGACAGGGTTAGGCTGGAGACTTGGACCTCTGAACCATTATCAGTACCTCCAAGGTGAGGGATTAGTTAGGACCCCAGTTTAGGGTCAGGTTAGACCCCCGGTCCTCTTCTTTCCTGTGACAGTGTATCAAGTCCTCAAGATTAACCCTGAGTTCAACGGATATCGTGTCAGGTAAATCTATTCTATATTTACATGCTGATATTGCTAATCTATATGTTGTATAGAGTGTTGTTCTTTTAAGAATAGTTTACTGACATCGTACACATATCATAAGACCGCGTGACACCACCAGAGGGAGCTTCTGCTCAGAATTCATTTCTAAAACATTCACAACTCCCAGGTACTAAAAATGTTAAAGCTGATGCTTTGTCTCGCAGCTTTTCTCCTATGGTGGGTACTGAGGAGGAGGAAAACATTTTGCAAGAGGGGGTTGTTATTGCTGTTTTGGATTCTGTGTTGGAAGATGAAATTTTTAAAGCACAGGAGAATGCCCCATCTAACACGCCACATGGGAGGTTGTTTGTGACTGGTACCCTGAGGAGAGATTTGTTTGTTGAATGTCATGACTTTCGGTTGGCAGGTCATCCTGGAATCTCTGAGACCAAGAGACTTGTGGGTCGCAGCTTTTGGTGGCCTGGATGGCAGAAGGAAGTCATTAAGTGGGTGCGTCAATGCACTGTGTGTGCTAGATCTAAGTCTTCTCATACTCCTGCTGCGGGGTTGCTTTGCCCTCTGGAGGTCCCTAGTGCACCTTGGATACATTTGGCTATGGACTTTATTACTGACCTTCCCCCCTCTGAGGGTTTCACTATCATCTGGGTGGTCGTGGACCGTTTTAGCAAGATGTGTCACTTGGTTCCTTTCATCAAACTGCCCTGCGCTAAGACTCTCGCTAAGGCCTTTGTCAAGGAAATTGTCAGACTACATGGTGTTCCTACTGACATTGTTTCTGATAGGGGACCTCAGTTTGTGGCTCGTTTTTGGCGCGCCTTTTGTGACAGGTTGGGAGTTCATTTGTCGTTTTCTTCCGTATATCATCCTGAGTCTAATGGCCAGACAGAAAGGAAAAACCAGGATGTTGAGCAGTTCTTGCGTTGTTTTGTGACTGATAATCAAGAGGGGTGGTCTGAGTTTCTGCCACTTGCTGAGTTTGCTCTTAACAACCATACATCCGCTTCTGCTGGTTGTTCGCCTTTTTTTTGTTGTACTGGGAGACATCCGTCGTTTGGGTCATTTTCTAAGTTGGGTTCGGCTGTACCTGAAGAGGAGAATTTTTCTGGTGTTTTGGAGAGAGTTTGGACTGATGTGCGTGGTAATCTTCAGGAGGCTAACAAAAGATGCAAAGTGTATTTTGATAGAAAACGACAAGAGGTTTTGTTTGCTATTGGTGACATGGTTTGGTTGTCCTCTAAGAATCTGCGCTTGAGGATTCCGTCTAAGAAATTGGATCCCAAGTTTGTAGGGCCCTTTAAGGTGCTTCAGGTTATTAACTAATCTGCTGTTAAGTTGGAGCTTCCTACCTCCTGGAAGATTAATCCGGTGTTTCATGTTTCTCTCTTGAAAAAAGCTGAGGTCTCAGATGGAGACGTCTCGGCCACTGTTCCCCTGGTGGTGGAGGACGGGCAATATGAGATTTCCCGCATCCTAAATTCTAGACGGTATAGAGGGAGTTTGCATTACCTCGTCGCTTGGAAGGGTTATGGACCCGAGGATAACTCATGGGTGAGGGCGGATGATGTTTCTGCGTCTAGACTTGTCAGGGCGTTTCACAAGAGGTTTCCGGATAAGCCTAAGTCCTAGGGGATCCGGAGGATCCTCTTAGAAGGGAGGGTACTGTTAGAACCCTCTTGTTAGGTTTTGTTTCAGTTTGCTGGTCACATGACCTTTTTTCCCTATTTAGTCTGGCTCCGCCCTTCTGGCTTTGCTGGACTTCATTGTATTATCTACTCTTAAGCTAGCCGGGTGCCTAGGTGCCTTACTCAGTCAGTTTTGCTTGATCTTAGGATCTCTAAGTAATTTGTCTTCTGTTTAATTATCCCTGCTACAATTTCTGTTAGGAGGTGTCCACCTTTTCTCCAGTCCCTAGATCTTGTAGGGATTCCTTCCTCGCAACTATAGGTCTTCGTTCAGACTAACTGAGGACTTTAGCGGGTCTGGTCGCAGGATCAGGTTCCCCGTTACATCGTAGGGATCCAGCTTAGTTCTATTGTAGGGACAGAATTCCCATCTTTCCTTAGTGCTTGTAGCAGATCATAACATCAAGGGGTTATTGTCAGTGTAGGCAGTGAACTTGCTGGAGGCTAGGTAGTGCTTGAACCTTTCAGTAATGGCCCATACCAGCGCCAGGAACTCCAACTTGAAGCTGCTATAGTTCTCGGGGTTCCTCTCGGTCGGCCGGAGCTTCCTGCTTGCATAGGCGATGACTTTCTCTAGGCCATTTTGCTTCTGACTTAAGACAGCTCCTAGTCTTTCATTGCTGGCATCCGTATACAGCAGGAACGGTTGGTTGTAGTCAGGGTAGGCTAGGATATTGTCACCTGTCAGGATCTCCTTCATTTCTCAAAATGATTCAGCCTGTTCTTTACCCCAGGGGAATTGGGGATTTCTGCTCTTGGGGGACTGTCCTACCAGGAGGTCTTGCAGAGGCGCTGCTTTCTTAGTGTAGTCTTTTACAAACCTCCGGTAGTATCCTGTCAGTCCCAGGAACTGACGCACCTCTTTGAGGTTCTTCGGCTCCGGCCATTTCTGGATGGCAGTGACCTTCTCTGGGTCTGGCGCTACTCCCTCTGAACTGACAATGTATCCCAGGTACTGTAACTTTTGCTTGAGCAGGTGGCACTTTGAGGGCTTCAGTTTCATCCCATACTGGGACAGTGACTCAAATACTTTCGCCAGGTGCTTCAAGTGGTCTTCATACGTTTTGGAGTACACAATCACGTCGTCCAGATATAGTAACACAGTCTCGAAGTTGAGATGTCCCAGGCAGCACTCCATCACTCTCTGAAACGTGCCGGGGCACTGCTGAGTCCAAACGGCATTCTGTCGAACTCACAGAGTCCCATCGGGGTGGTGAAGGCCGTCTTCTCCCGATCCTCCTCAGCCACAGCTACTTGCCAGTAACCACTAGTGAGGTCAAGGGTGGAAAAGTAATTAGCAGACTTTAAGGCAGCCAGAGATTCCTCAATACGTGGTAAAGGGTATGCATCTTTATGTGTAATGCGATTTACTTGTCTGTAATCCACACACATTCTCATGCTTCCATCCTTTTTCCTGACTAGAACTAGGGGAGCTGCCCAGGGACTACAACTATCCCTTATCACCCCTGCTTCCTTCATGTCACGCAACTCTCCTTGGCTTTCTGGTAGTGTGCTGGAGGTATAGGCCTGTACCGTTCCTTAATGGGGGGATGGTTGCCTGTGGGGATGTGATGTTGTACCCTCTTAATCTTCCCAAAGTCAAGTGGGTGTTTGCTGAATACCTGTGCGTATTCCTGGACCACCCAATGTACCCCCTGTTTCTGGTGAGCTGGTGTGGTGTCTGTCCCAACATGGATCTGCTGACACCAATCCTCCACCTTGGTTGCCGGGCCATTAACCTCCACTGGTTCTGGGGAGGTTAAGGACTCCGTCGTGTGAATGGAGTTATTATCTACAGCATGTAACGTGGCATCAGTGGCATAACGTGGTAATTTGACTTCATCTTCCCCACAGTTGAGAAGATGGACGGGCACCCTCCCATTGCGTACGTCCACTACCCCTCTGGCAGTTAAGAGTGTAGGTCTGTGCTCTGAGCAAAGGGGTTCTACTACTGTTTGGTAGCTCTGTCCTTTCAGACCTATTGCTGCTCTACACCAAATAAGCATTTCACTCATTGGGGGAATCACAATGGGTGTCGGGTCTGTTACCCGCACATTACCAATCTCACCACCGGTTAGTTCCACTTGCTGCTGGCACATCAGGGCCCAGATCTCCTTCTGGATCACTCTCTTCTGCCCTGGTCTGGCAACATCGGCGAGCTGTTGGAGTAAAAACACAACCTCCTCCAAACAGTTACCAATAATGTTAGTGCCTAGTACCACATTCAGTCCATTTTCCTCATTGACAGTCTTCGCTACAATTAATCCCTGGTCCTTTAACTCCACCCTCCCCACTTTTACTGCTACATTCTTGGCCACAAGTAAGTCAAGAGGGAGGCCGTTAGAGGCGTATACTGCAAAGTCAGGGTTTGGGGGTTGGAGACTGTCCATGGACCAGTATCTGTTGTAAAGGGTATCAGGTATGATGGTTACCTGGGATCCGGTGTCCAGCAGGGCAGGTATTGCGATGCCATCCAGTATGATGGATAGGAAAGGTCTTCCTCCCACAAACCTGCGGTGCCAGTCTGAGGGGCCTGATGAGTCTATTCCTGGGTGCTGGCCCTCGGACCCAGGGTTTGCTCGTTTAAAGGACACTGGCGTACGGTGTGACCTTCCTTCTGGCAGCGGTAGCAGACGATCTCTCGGTGAGGATGGCGCTGGTCGTTGGTCCTTTCTGGGGGTGGCGTTGTCCTCCTCCTGGGTGGCAATGTCCTCCTTCTCCTCTGGTTCATCCAGGGGACATCCTCAGGGCAGTCGCTAGCAGGATCTTTCCTTCTGTCTCCGGTTCCGCCCGCAGTTGCAGGGCACTCATTACAGTGGCCAGGTTTTTGGTCAGCTGGTGCACTTCTGAGCGTAGACAGTCCAGCTCAGTAGGGGGCGCTGCCTGCGTTTTGGCTTCAGCAACCAGCGGGGAAAAGGTGGGTGCTGCTGGCGTTAGAGTGGCCTCACCCTGGTAACGTTGGGTTGCGGTATTTGCTGTTTCCAGGGGTTGCAGTCCCTTTATAGCCATGTCCTTAAGGACATCGAAGGTAGCATCTGGATGATCCAAGGACCACCAACGCACAGTCCTGCTCTCCGCTTGGGACCTCAGCCCCCGTACAAATTGTTCTTTTAGCATTTTACTCTCATTGGTGACGCTGATTGGATTGACCTGTTTTAGAGCTCGCAGGGCCCCTTGTAAACGGCATGCATAGTCTTGAACGCTGTCCTCCGGTTTCTGAGAGCATTGATAGAACCTCATCCGGAGGTCTGCTTCAGTGCAGTCCTCAAAGGCAGTCTGTAACTTTTTGAAAATTGCGGGCACTGATTCCTGATCCGCGGCCGACCACGTTTCTTCTTCTCTCTCCGCAGCACCAGTCAATTGTCCCACAACTACTGCAGCCCTTTGCTTGTCTGACATAGAATACATGTCCAGTATGCTGCATATTTTGCGTTTGAATCCCGACAGGGTGTCTGGCTTGCCGATGTACTGGGGAAGCCACTTAGCTCCAGGCATGTACGGTAGAGTCAGGGGTACTATAGGGGCTACAGGCCCAGGTGATGGGTGGCTGCTGCGGCCTGCGCGGCAGCGGTCGAGGGCTGATCATCAGGGTTGTCGGCCAGGGCCGTGCCGTCGGACGAGGGCTGCGACATCTTGGCGCCCCCCTAGTGAACCGTGGCCTACCTTCCTCTATAGGCCGCAGCTCCGCAGGGCACAGACTGCTGGTAGGACCTGCGTCGCCGACGCTCCCACGTCAGAGTGTTCACTGGAGCTCCCTGCCAGGACCTGCCACCGCGTCAGCGCGTGGGGGCGTGTCCAAAACTCAGCGCGCTTTTTCAGGTACGCCTCCTAGTTTTCACGCGGTGACGTGATAATGGCGGACAATGGCGGGAAATCTTCACCACCATACGATATACAGTCATTTAGTAAAGTGCACAATACCCGGTGGCAACGGGCACTACTTCTAGTAGTCACCTACAATCCAAATCTGGAAGTGCTAAGGGGAGCTGCACGGAAATTACAACCTTTGCTACAAAAAGATGACCGATTAACAATCCATATTTCCATATTTCCAGACTCCTCACTACTGTGTTTTAGGCAGCCCCCTAATCAGGGGCGGACACTGACAGCTTCAAAAGATCGTATCTGCACCAAAATGGTATAATTAAAAACGTCAGTTCGGCATGCAAAAAATAAGCTCCATGTCAGCCCCATATCACGAAAAATGGAGGCGCTATGGCTTTTGGAAAATGGCGCAATTTTTATTTTTTTTTAACAAGCTATGGAATTTTTTTTCACCACTTAAATAAAAAAGAACCGAGACATGTTTGGTGTCTATGAACTTGTATTGACCTTCAGAATCATAATGACAAGTCAGTTTTAGCATTTAACCCTTAACGACCAAGCCATTTTGTAGGTTAAAGACCAGGCCAATTTTTACAATTCTGACCACTGTCACTTTATGTGCTTATAACTCTGGAACGCTTCATCGGATCTTGGCAATTCTGAGAATGTTTTCTCATGACAAATTGTACTTCATGATAGTGGTAAATTTCTTCAATATAACTTGCGTTTATTTATGAAAAAAACAGAAATATGGCAAAAATCTTGAAAATTTTGCAATTTTCAAACTTTTAATTTTTATGCCATTAAATCAGAGAGATATGTCACAAAAAATAGTTAATACATAACATTTCCCACATGTCTACTTTACATCAGCACAATTTTGGAACCAAAATTTTTTTTGTTAGGAAGTTATAACTGTTAAAAGTTGACCAGCAATTTCTCATTTTTCCAACAAAATTTACAAAACCATTTTTTTTACGGACCACCTCACATTTGAAGTGAATTTGAGGGGTCAATATGACAGAAAATACCCAAAAGTGACACCATTCTAAAAACTGCACCCTACAAGGTGTTCAAAGCCACATTCAAGAAGTTTATTAACCCTATAGGTACTTCACAAGAATTGAAGCAATGTGGAAGGAAAAAATGAACATTTAACTTTTTTTCCCAAAATTTTTCTTTCGACACAATTTTTTTAAATTTTGTCAAGGGTATCAGTAGAAAATGAACCACAATATTTGTTGTACAATTTCTCCTGAGTACACTGATACCCCATGTGTGGGGGTAAACCACTATTTGGGCGCATGGCAGAGCTCGGAAGGGAAGCAGCGCCATTTGACTTTTTTGGCTGGAATTGAGATTGGACGCCATGTCGCATTTGGAGAGTCCCTGTGTGCCTAAACAGTAGAAACCCCCACAAGTGACCCCATTTTGGAAACTAGACCCCCAAGGAACTTATCTAAATGTGTTATGAGAGCTTTGAACCCCCAAGGGCTTCACAGAAGGTTATAACGTAGAGCCGTAAAATTAAAAAATCATATTTTTTCCACAAAAATAATCTTTTCATCCCAATTTTTATTTTCCAAAGGATAAAAGGACCCCAAAAGTTATTTTGCAATTAGTCCTGAGTACGCTGATATCCCATATGTGGGGGTAAACCACTATTTGGGCGCATGGCAGAGCTCGGAAGGGAAGCAGCGCCATTTGACTTTTTTGGCTGGAATTGAGATTGGACGCCATGTCGCATTTGGAGAGTCCGTGTGTGCCTAAACAGTGGAAACCACCCACAAGTCACCTCATTTTGGAAACTAGACCCCCCAAGTGTCACGACGTATAACAGATATATTCTATGATAGTAACAAATATCTAAAGAGACAACACTCTATATTTCATATTATAGAAAATATCAACATGTATACGTAGAATCTGCCAGCAATGTCTTACCTGACAATATATCCAAAGTATTGTGGTTCTATACTGTGCACGTGAAACGCTGTCTCAGGATAGAGGTGGACCGGGGTCTATGCTGACCCTGAACTGGGGACCTGACTAGTCCCTCTACCTGGAGGTACTGTTAATGGTACAGAGGTCCAGGCCGCCAGCGTAACCCTGTCTCCTGTAGATCCCTGACCACTGTAATCTAGTCCTGAGAAGGACCCTGATTACCACCACAGGGAATGGGCAGGCAACAGCTTACACACAGTCAAATACAAACGAGACAGACAGAGGGTAAAGAAAACACTGCCTTGCATACAAAACTTCCACTACAGAGGAACACAAAAGGTTAAGAAGATAAACAATAAGCGAGGAGAGGAAAAACCACAACAGGCACTCTTAGCTTAAGTCTTCTCAGAAACGATCCGCTCTGCTGGTCTAAATGAATGCTTTCACCGGCAACTTCCCCAGCAGACCAGCAGGTATATGAAGTGAGCTAATTAACAAAACATCAATCGCAGCTGGGCGAGGCTGGTCTGTCCAGCATCGAGAGAGAAAGAATTAACTCCCTCAGTGCTGAAAAACACCCAGCACCAGAAACTCAGCTGTGCGAAGTCAGGGTGTGCAATCGCGACGATCTCCGCCGCGACACACCCGTGACACCAAGGAACTTATCTAAATGTGTTGTGAGAGCATTGAAGCCCCAAGGACTTCACAGAAGGTTATAACGTAGAGCCGTAAAATTAAAAAAATCATTTTTTCCACAAAAATGATCTTTTCATCCCAATTTTTATTTTCCAAAGGATCAAAGGACCCCAAAAGTTATTGTGCAATTTGTCCTGAGTACGCTGATACCCCATATGTGGGGGTAAACCACTGTTTGGGCGCATGGCAGAGCTCGGAAGGGAAGCAGCGCCATTTGACTTTTTTGGCTGGAATTGAGATTGGACGCCATGTCGCATTTGGAGAGTCCCTGTATGCCTAAACAGTGGAAACCCCCCACAAGTGACCCCATGTTGGAAACTAGACCCCCAAGGAACTTATCTAGATGTGTGGTGAGAGCTTTGAACCCCCAAGGGCTTCACAGAAGGTTATAACGTAGAGCCGTAAAATTAAAAAATCATATCTTTTCCACAAAAATGATCTTTCCACCCCCAAATTTTATTTTCCAAAGAGTAACAGGACCCCAAAAGTTATTGTGCAATTTGTCCTGAGTGCGCTGATACCCCATATGTGGGGGTAAACCACTATTTTGACGCATGACAGAGCTCGGAAGGGAAGGAGCGCCTTTTTCAAATGCAGACTTTGATGGAATGGTCTGCGAGTGTCATGTCGCGCTTGGAGAGCCCCTGATGGGCCTAAACAGTAGAAACCCCCCACAAATGACCCCATTTTGCAAACTAGACCCCCCAAGGAACTTATCTAGATGTGTGGTCAGCACTTTGAACCCCCAAGGGCTTCACATAAGTTTATAACGTAGAGCCGTGAAAATAAAAAAATCATATTTTTTTCCACAAAAATGACCTTTTTGCCCCCAAATTTTTATTTTTATAAGGGTAACAGGAGAAATAGGACCCCAAAAGTTGAATTGCATTTTGTCCTGAGTACGCTGATGCCCCATATGTGGGGGGGAACCACTGTGATCGCCTTACTGCGATCTTTGGGAGGCAGAATGAACAAATCCACAAAAGGTGAAGAATTGGTTTTCTTTTTTACGCCGTTCCTCGTGCGGTATTGGTGATTAGGCGACTTTATTCCTCAGATCGGTGCGATTACAGCGATGCCAGATTTATACCCTTTATTCATGTTTAGCTTCTGTCACACTCTAAAAGACGCTTTTTTTTGGAATAATTTTTTGTAAGAAATTTTTGCATCGCAGTATTTTGAGAGCTATAATTTTTTCATATTTCGGCCGACAGAGTTATCTGTGGGCTTATTTTTTGCGGGACGAGCTGACGTTTTTATTGGTACCATATTCGGGCACATACCGTTTTTTGATCGATTCCTATTCCGATTTTTGTGGAAGCAGAATGAACAAAAACCAGCAATTCAGGAATTGTTTTTTTTTTTTTTTTCCTCCGTTCAGCGTGTGGTAAAATTGATAAAGCAGCTTTATTCTTCGGATCACTACGATTACAGCGATACCTCATTGATATTTTTTTTATGTTTTGGCGTTTTTTACACAAAAAGTTTTATAGAAAAAATAATTATTTTTGCATCAGTTTATTCCGCGAGCTATAACTTTTTTATTTTTTCGCTGATGATGCTGTATAGCGGCTTGTTTTTTGCGGGACAAGATGACGTTTTCAGCGGTACCATGATTATTTATATCTGACTTTTTGATCACGTGTTATTGCACTTTTTCCAAGCGGTATGATGATACCGCTTGAAAAAAGTATAATTTACTACTTTTTGTGTTTTTTTTTATGGCTTTCACTGAAGGGGTTAACTAGGGATATGCTTTTATAGATGGGATTTTTACGGACATAGCGATACCAAACATGTGTGTTTTTTTTGTTTTTTGTTTTTTTTATTACATAAAAATGTGTATTTTTTAGGGGATTTTTTTTAAATTATTTTTTAATATTTTTTTAAAAATTTTTTTTAAAAAATGCTTTTTTTTTACTTGTCCCTTTATGGGACTTTCACTTTTTTACTTTTTATTGCAGTTACAATGCATTGCAATGCTTCAGCATTGCAATGCATTGTAACTATAGTGAAAGCTGCTGTGACCATGATCACAGCAGCTTTCCGTAGCTACATGACCCGGAGGTTGTCATGACAACCCCCGGGTCATCAAGGCAGAGATCGGGCCCTGCAAATTCATTGCAGGGCGCCGATCTGAGGCAGAGGGAGCTCCCGACCCTCTGCCTCCCCCCCTGGGCGCTGCGATCGCGCTCGTTCGCAGCAGTCAGGGGGTTAACAGCCAGGGGCGGCGGGGGCGCCGCTCCTGGCTGTCAGTGCAGGATGCTCGGCCACTGCAGCGCCGGCTCCTGCACTGATCGCACTGGAGAAGCTGAAATTTCAGCCTCTCCTGCGCGATCGCTGCTGTGTTTGGTCAGTCAGATTGACTGACCAATCACAGCGCTGTAGGTGCGGGGACCGACGGCAAAGGTCCCTGCCCCGCTTGCCGTGCCTGTCAGCTGTCTGTGACAGCTGTCGGCTCTGAACTACCACTGCGTGTTTACACGCAGTGGTAGTTCAAAGGGATGACGTGCACAGTCCGTCAAGGTGCCAAAACTAACACCTTGCCATGACGGACTGTGCACGTCAATGGACATTAAGGGGTTAATGAACATGGTAAAAGAAACTCAAAAAAACAACTGTGGGATTGCACTTTTTTGCAATTTCACCGCACTTTGAATTTTTTCCTGTTTTTTCAGTACATGATATGTTAAAACCAATGGTGTCCGTTCAAAAGAACAACTCATCATGCAAAAAACAAACCCTCACATGGCAATTTTGACCAAAAAATAAAAAAGTTATGGCTCTGGAAAGAAGGGAAGCAAAAAAAAGAAAGAATGCAAAACAACAATACCTCTGATTGTTAAGGGGTTAAAGTTCATTTCATTTGTATGCTAATGAATTGGCTGCATTGCTTGGTCTGGTCCCTTTAAATATCAGATTAGGTGATGTCCATATTTTACAGCATTTCTTGCAATAGTAAGGAGAGATAAATCCCATCACATCCTATGTATCCCTAGGGGCGTGGCTTAGCACACCATGAGATAGGACGTGCATCCTTTGCTCTCTGAGGAAGCTTCCTCGAAAATCAACATTTATCTCGGTTAAAAAGCATATAAGAACACCATCCTAGTAGGAGAACTTATTCTATATCAGAACTATACATTTTGAGACCAATATCATCATTTTTGGAGCTCTACACACACTTTTATCAATAGCACAAAGTGTGACTAGGCCGCAGGCCTGCGGCCTACCAAAGGCCCTCCAGCCTTCCCCGCCAAGCATCTCTCATACTGACCCCCCCGGGGGTTGAAGAAATCTACCAAGGAGCCTCATCGCCCTTCTGAGGGACTATACTAACGATTCCACCCTCATCTATAACAGGATTGGTGGACCGGGCCGGCGGATATAAACTCTCTCCCCCTCTGTGGTGAGGGAGATTGCTGACAGAAGGCCGCTCTGCTCCGGAGGCCCGTTTTCCTATAGCCCGGCTCCTGCTGCTTCAAGACAAACGACTGCAGCATTACCTCCGGTCCCAAGGCTCATCTCTACCCGGTAGGTGCCATTACACTGCTCGGTCCCGGAGATATAGGTGTCCGCCGTCCTTCCTGCTAGTCTCCGGGTGATTCCCCGCCTGATATAACGCCGCGGCATACAACTATCGCTCTCCCCCCCCCTCACACATCGGACCCCAGGGAGATTTGGGCCCTTCTCCTACTTACCATATCCAGTGAGGGGGTGAGTGCGTCCCGGCCTGCAGGCGGTGAGAAAAAGAAGAAGAGGCTGTCTGGCGGTATTCCTTCCTTTCCCGCCGCTATCTGGAATCATCTCCCCGGTGTAGTGCAGCTCTGCTGCACAGAAGATAGATCCTCGGCTTCTGGATATACCTGGGATTGGTCCGGTGTCCCTTTCTCTGGTTCTTCTGTTCCGGAGCTGAGGCCTTGAATCCGTGGTGCCTGTCAGTAGGGAGACGGGATCCTGCGCAGCTCCATCCTCCCCTCCTTTGGGAATCTCCTGACGCTGCAGAGAAGAGCCGGCTCCGTTCCGGCTCTGAAGCGGCTCTTCTACAGATCCCGGGGTCTGCAGTGCTTGTCAGCAGGGAGACTTGATCTCCCAGAGCATCCTCCCCTCCTTCAGAAATCTCCGGTGCAGCAGGAGAGTGAAGAACAACAAGAAAGGAACCGGCTTGGTTCAGCTCAGAAACGGCTCTCCCAGTTTCCGTGGCAACGGCTCTTCCTGTCTGTCTGTCTCCTCCGTCGCTGTGTCGTTGTTGAGGATTCACAGGAGGTCAGGTGGTGAGTGAGAATCTCCCCCCCTCTACGTCTTTCCTGGGCTTGCGGTGCCTGTCTCCAGGGTGACAGATACTTTACCTTACTTTACATCATTCTCCCCTCCTTCTCCTGAAATATCACTGCGCTGTTGCTGGATCTGTGACAGGGAGAAGTTGTCATTGAAGCGATTCCTGGGTGATTCACCCTGTCCTCTCTACATCATATTCTACAGCACATCTTGCTGATTGGATCCTCCAGTATCAAGCAGATGCTACATTACTTCCTGTAATAAATAAAAGCAGGCTATTGACAATTTTCTAAGATAAAGAGGCTCCTTACCAAGCTCTTGGAATTCCGCCATATACTGTAGCGTATCTCTTGGATATAAAAATGTTTACTATACCAGATTTATTATAACTGCAATCTAGGTCGCATGATTGATATTGTTTTAGTCACCACAGTGAAGAAATAACATTATTTCTGCTTCACCGTTCTCCTCCATAGTCTACGGAGAAGATTCTGCTGTGGTGACTTATTCTGCAACGTAATTGGGTTACAGATCACTTCTGATATAGTGATCCATTTCACGTCATAGCGATATATTACAATAGAATCTCCTTTCAATTCTTACAAGTATTACAGATATTATCTCTGAATCTGAAAAAGGTGCTAGCACTGTTACAGCTTGCTTAAAGGTTGTTTAGGGTTACATCCAGCATTACCTGGCTATTGTATATGCTCCTCATTAATCCAGGTGGTTCTTACAGTGTCTAATACCCCCAAGAGGGGTCCTTTACTTAATTAAGAGTATTGGTATAATTCTGCGACTCGTTCCAAGTATTCATTACTTGAGTAGTGGGTAAAAATTCTTTCTCATTCTAGCCAATTTTGTTATAAATATGAGTCAAAGAAATTCAAATTCAAAACCTCTATCCTCCAAACTCATCCCTCAAAAACAATCGCCATCACATTCTCAATCAAAAAATAAAGAGATAACTCGTTCACCCTCAATGGATTCTATCAATCTCTTGAGTCCATACAAATCTAGATCTCCTCTTAAAGGGGACAACTTGCCTGCTTCACATAGTTCCAACAAGGTATCTCGATCTGGTCTCCCAAAAAGTAATTCCACTGAGGTCCCTTCTCATGTCTCCGCCAATCCCCTTAATTCAGCAGATTTCATGGATACCACTATATCTGCTAAGAGAAAAAATCCAGGTTCGTGGGGGAAAAATTCTCCTCCATAAAAAACTCGTCAGAGGAAGAATCTGAAGATCTTTCTCCAAATTCTAGCCCAACCAAACACATATCAAAAAAGAAAGATAATAATCCCCCTTTTGATCAGATTCGGTCGGACTTCGGTTCGATGGAATCTCTTCTATCTAACCTCACAGACAGGATTGGCGACCGCATGAGCGCGGACCTTCAAAAACAAAACGAAATTTTTCAAAATACTTTCGAACTTTTCAATAAGAGATTGGACAATCACGAGTCTAGGATTGAGGTATTGGAGAGGAAAATGGACTCTCTAACTACTGAAAATAAAGATGCTCATTCAGAGATTTCTAGACTTAAAAATAAGTTGGCAGACATAGAAGACAGGAGTAGGAGGAACAACATCAAAATCAGAGGCATCTCTGAGGACGTCTCCCCCGCCAACTTATTAGAATACACTACTAAATTGTTTAAAAAGATCCTGCCCAATCTTACAAAGGGCGATCTTACCATTGACAGGATCCACCGTCTTCCTAAACCCCCCAACATTGCAAAAGATCTCCCAAGAGACACAATCATGAGAGTTCATTTTTATCACGTAAAGGAACAAATCATGAACTTTTTCAGAAATGAAAAAGGATTTCCTGATCAGTACTCCCACCTCAAGGTTTTTGCAGATTTATCTAAAGAAACTCTTGAAGGTAGGAGAAACTTCAACTCAATCACTTCCCTTCTTCGTGATAATAATGTCCTCTACAAATGGGGTTTTCCCCTCAAACTCTTGGTTAATGTTAAGGGCAAAACTCATGTTCTTTTATCCCCGAAGGAGGGAAACAGTTTCTTGAAATCTATAGGTATCTCCTCCCATTCTCGTTCCTCTGACAGATTGGTTCATAACAGTCTTACTTGAGGACATTTTTGCATTTCCTCTGTAATTAATTTTGAATATTTCAGACTTAGTTCTATACCTCTATTTACTCTATTAAAATATGTATAGATATTTGTTTCATTATTACCAACTGTTTTTGGTTTTCTCCTATACCATGATATTTTATGTCTAGGTCGCTTCCTCACGAGAGCACGAATGTTGTTCCTGTCTTATTTCCCCATAGATTAGAACACACTCTTCAGTGTAGTTCCTGTGGACATTTGTCCTTTGTTTTGGTTATAACTTGTTTTAAATTGTATTGATTGAATAAATCTTTCCTTTTTTGGCCTAGTCAAAGTAGGTCAGGGAAGGAGAAGAAAAAGTTGAACCTTGTGCCTTGTGCCAGTCTTTTCCCTTATCCCATCCTTTCCTTCTTCTTTATTACAAACCAAAATGAGTATCAAAATCCTTACATACAATGTTAGGGGGCTTAATAGTCCGTGGAAAAGGGCCTCTCTTTGGAGAGAACTTACCAAAATATCTGCTGATGTGGCCTGTATTCAGGAATCCAAATTTAAATTAGATGAACATCCTAAACTCATCCACAAAAAATTCCCCCATGTGTTTCTTGCGAATAACACAAAGAAAAAAGCTGGAGTTGCCACCATAATTAGAGATTCCATCCCTTTCGAACTGATTGAAGAAATAGCTGACCCTAAAGGTAGATATCTTCTTCTGACATGTAAACTAAATAACCAGATTACTACAATAACTAATATCTATGCCCTAATTCGAACCAAACTCGCTTCTTAAACAAAGTTTTTAGGAAAATTGACTCCATTAAAAAAGGTGACCTAATCATTCTTGGAGATTTTAATTCAGTTCCCGACCACATTTTAGACTCTTCATCAAAAAGTAGATCCCAATACAATACTCTGAACCACTGGATATACGAAAAAGAACTGTTCGATGTGTTCAGATGCCTCCATTCTACTTCAAGAGAGTATTCCCACTTTTCCTCAACTCATCAGTCAGCTTCCCGCATAGATTTGATTCTAACCAACATCTTTTCCCTTCGAAAATTTAAAGCAGTCACAATAAAAGACAGGTCAATTTCAGACCATTCCCCCGTCATTGGAGAGTTGTCCTTAGGTCCTCCCCTTAATAATCATTTTTTATGGAAATGTAACAATAACATCATTCACGACCCCATCCATAAATCTACTATTGAAACAGCATTAAATCAATTTTTCGAGATTAACAAACCAGAAACTACCAACTCTTTCATAAATTGGTGTGCTCACAAGGCTGTGATACGAGGATCCTTAATCCAATTATCCTCTAGAATCAAAAAAGAAAGTAACAAAAAAATAAAAGATCTTCAATCTCTGATCCATAAAAAAGAGATGGAATTGATTAGTTGTTCCTCTCCCCCCTTAAACCTGAACTCGGAACTTATGTCCCTCAGATTAGAGTTGAAAGCATCTATTTTCTCATTTTATGACATGGCTGCAAAATCTGCCAAATTTAGGGCTTATTCATCAACTAACAAACCCACTAAATTTATGACAGCAAGAATTAAGAATATAAGAAAACAAAATAGAATTAATAAAATTAAAAACGATAAAGGTACCTCACTGTCCCATCCTCAAGATATTGTAGACGAATTCTCCAGATTTTACTCTAAACTATATAACCTTAATATTCATACTTCAGACCTACATTCCCATAAAATCGCTATTAATAATTTTCTAGACAAACTTCACCTACCCAAAGTTAGTGATGAAGATATCAATCATTTGAACTCTCCCTTCTCAACTCTAGAAATTGAAGACACCATATCAAAACTCAAACTATTTAAAACTCCAGGTCCAGACGGATTCAGTAATGAATATTACAAAACCTTCCCTAAAATTCTCTCACCTCATCTATCCAAATTGTTTAATCAAACAGTCGTTTCTGGCTCATTCCCTCCTGAGATGTTACAAGCTACAATTGTACTCATTCCTAAACAAAAAGGCTCTATGGAGGACATCACCAATTTTAGGCCTATTTCATTAATCAATTCGGACGTTAAAATCTTTTCCAAAATTATCGCCAACAGGATAAACTCATTTTTACCCTCTCTGATTAACAATGATCAAATTGGTTTTGTTAAAGGGAGAAATGCCTCGGATGGGACAAGAAGGGTTGTTGGTACGATTGGACTTGTTGGCAAGTTTAAGATCCCGGCAGTACTGGTGTCTTTGGATGCGGAGAAGGCCTTTGATCGGTTGAACTGGCAATTCTTGGAAAGTGCTCTGTCTAAATTTGGATTTAATGACAAGGCTATTTCTACAATCATGGCTTTGTATCAAAATCCCACGGCAAGAATATACGCAAATAACCACCTCTCATCTCCCTTCTCCGTTTCTAATGGCACCAGGCAGGGTTGCCCCCTTTCTCCCCTCCTGTTTATTCTGGCTATAGAACCTTTTGCCCAATCGATCAGACAAAACAACTCAATCAAAGGCATATCTACTTTATCAAGAGAACTAAAGGTGAGTTTGTATGCGGATGACGTTGTCCTATCATTGTCAGATCCTTTAAATTCCATTAAGAATTTTCATGAAGCCCTAGACGAATTCTCTAATCTCTCTGATTTAAAAATCAATTATAATAAATCTAGAATTCTTCCCTTAAACATTCCGGAGGAACAAATCAGGATTATTAAATCCTTATCCCCCCTAGCCTGGGCAGAGAAAGAATTTACTTATTTAGGCATTTCTATACTCAGCAACCTTGAAGATATCATATCAACCAATCTTTCTGCCCTCACTAACACAATTCAGAGAGATTGCAATTCTTACAGGGATAGAAATCTTTCTTGGTGGGGAAGAGTCTGGCAGTGAAGGTTTATGTCGTCCCTAAAATACTTTACTTATTTAGAGTTCTCCCAATCCCAATATCCATTTCCCAACTCTCACATCTTCAGAAGTGGATCAACTCCTTCATTTGGCAAGGTAAGAGGCCTAGAGTATCTTCTAACCTGATTTATAAAAGAAAAATATACGGAGGCCTGGGATTCCCCAACATTAGCGCTCTATATCATGCCAACATCATAAAACAGAGTTTAAACTGGTTGTCAGATAATTCATCCCCTGCATGGCTAGATCTGGAAGTTAGTTTGAATAACAACGTTCACCCGAAAATTTTGATTTCCAAATCCTGTACACGCGATGTCCCATTCGACAAGAAACACCCCACTTTCTTGGCCTCTGTCCAGTCTTGGAAGAAACTTTCAAGAATTAGAAAAGGTATTTCTAAAACAGAAATAAAAAATAATATTCCCTTTTCTTTAATTGGTCGTTTATCAAATCAAGTTATATCTTCCATTTGGTTCAACCACAATGTTAAGAGGTTGGGTGATGTCTTTAAAGATGGGAGGTTTATTCCTTTTGAGGATGTGAGGCTTAGCCACGACCTACCTTCATCTCTTTTTCTTCATTATACCATTTTGAAGGAACAGATCCGCTTCTTCTTAGACATGAATTTTGTTCTCTCAGAACCGTGTCTATCTATACTTAGTAACATTGACCATGGAGTATTTTGGAGCCATAGATTTATCTATGATTGGTTCAACCAGGATATCACCCCTTTGAAACATGCATGCTTCTTGAAGTGGGAGTCAGATCTAGGCATCTCCCTTTCTAATGAAGAGTGGGAAGATTCCTTTACGTATACATATTCTTCTACTATCTCACCTTCGCATTCTAAACTTATTTCTCGATGGTACTTTACCCCGATTCGAATGGCACACATCAATTCGTCTAATTCTCCTTTATGTTGGAGAAATTGTGGAGGTCGTGGCTCGCTTACTCACATGTTTTGGACCTGCCCTTCTTTAAAAAATTTTTGGTCCCAAATTTCTTTCCTCATAGCTCAAATTTCCAACAATAAGGTTAAACTTTCTCCCCTGATAGCCTTACTTTCACTTAATCTGGATCATGTATCTCCAGACCTTAGATCATTGATAATCCACATCTTATTGGAAGCTAAACGAAGTATCGCTTATAACTGTAAAAATTCATCTCCTCCAGAGTTTGAGGTCATCAAAGGTCAACTGTCTCTACACAGGTCATATGAATCCAGATTTGCCCTTGCGAATAATTCTCTTGTCAAATTTTCAAAAAAATGGTCTCATTGGGACATTCTTTTTCCTTAACTCTTTCTTTTCCCCTTCCCCTTCCTCCCCTCCCTTCCCTTACTGGCACTTGGTATTAGTATTAGTATTAATATTAGTTTTATTTTATCTGTATTTAAAGTCATTTATTGCTATTATTATTAGTCAACTTACTTGTAGATTTATGTTGACTCACAATTCTAATAATTCTTTTGCTTCATCATATACTTGTTATTTGTTATTAGTTATTCGTTATATACAGTTTGATATTTCCTGATTTAGTTATACCTCAATTGTTTCCTTCCCTCACTTCTTATCCTTCCCTCCCTTTTCCTCCCTTCCCTTCCTTATTCTTTCCCTTATAAATATATTTTGAAATACCAATAAAAATATTGGAACACATCCTATGTATCCCAGTACAGAAATGACAGTGATTTACCGATTCTCCTTCACATCTTACCGGTTTCTGACTTTCTTGCTAATCACATCCATAGAATAGTAATAAATGAGAGAATCCCTCAGCCATAACTGGAACACGATATCTTCCCGATTTTTGGGCCATATATTGTTTTACAGTCATCCAAATCTGGGAGATGAACGTCATATCCTGTAAAGCGAGCACATGTAGCCTGGATATAATTATGTAATAGTTGGGTGTTATTGAGACATATCGTGATATACAATCCAGATCAAAAATATAAATCCAACTAATTTTGGGAAAACCTTGTAAAACACGGATGTATATACAGTATATATTAGCTCCATATATAGAAAACCTATTCAAATATTCCCCCATATTGGTAGGATTCATATTGTTTGATCTCTAGTATATTGGGCAATGCACTTCAATGGAAGCCGGCAGTAACAGCCACCATTTCTGAAGGTCACCGAATGTTGAATGTTGAATGTTGAAATTGTTGATTCCTACCACTCCTAACACATCCAAAATATAATGAACCCCATGTTAGGGCCACCACTCCTGAATTTGTCTTTTCCCTTCCTACCCTGGTGTATGGTGAGAGATATCTACCACTGTGGGAAGGAGAGTTTATTGTGGAGTGGATGGTGAACTCCTGATCACTCCAAAAAATAAAACAGGAGGATATAGACAGGATGACTGAGGCGCAAATGTCACATCAGGACTCTAAATATCCTGGACAGGTTGGGGAGTAGAACTAGTAAATAAGCTAAATAAATATGATAATATAATGGATGAAATAGTTAATTAAACCATAATTTCTATTCATGCTCTTAATGAGTGGGTTGCTCAGGTTAGGAAGGTAGCCCTTCAGGACAGAAAAGGTTTTGACTACCTGTTAGCAATTGTAGGTGGAACTTGTGCTGTAATAGGCGCTTCTGGATTGAAGATGCACATAATTCAATTGAGAGAAACATGGATATGGTAAAGGAGCTGCAACAAAAATCCCTTCTCCTGGATGGAGTTTATCAGACTTTGGTTAAACAACATACCCTTATTTTTGCTAGAGCCCATAGTGGTAGGGATAGGATTGATTGTATTCATCTTGACTGCATGAAAATTATTAATGTGCTGTGTTTCTCATTGCAGGAAATGAATTATACATTGGGACCACTGGCTGACACAGACAGAAGAGGACCAATAGTATATCCGCCTCTGATTTTAACCATAGGAAGGATGACACTACAGCTACAGAGGTGACCGTCTGATAGCCTCGCTCGACTACCCACCTCTCCTGAAGACCCTTTCAGCCTTTTGAGACTTGGGTGGAGGACATCATCTCTGAAAATAGGGTCCCACAGCTGCACCCCAACAGATTACTGTATATACTCGAGTATAAGCCGACCCGAGTATAAGCCGAGGCACCTAATTTTACCACGGAAAACTGGGTAAACTTATTGACTCGAGTATAAGCCGGGTATGCATTGTCCCCTCATCTCTGTCCTTGTATGCATGGGCTCCCCAATCTCTGTCCTGGTATGCACCGGCTCCCCCATTGCTGTCCTGGTATGCATGACTCCCCCATCAAGTCTTTGTATGCATGGCTCCCTCGTACTGTCCTTGTATGCATGGCTTCCCCATCACTGTCCTGGTATGCATGACTCCCCCGTCATGTCTTTGTATGCATGGCTCCCCAGTCCTGTCCTTGTATGCATGGCTTCCCCATCGCTGTCCTGGTATGCATGGCTCCCCTGTTCTGTCCTAGTATGCATGTCTCCTTATCCCCTATCCTGGTATGCATGGCTCCTATTAAAAAAAAAAAAAACCTCCCCCGCCGGCTTTCTGGGACTGTTGACTCGTGTTTAAGCCGAGGGGGCATTTTCAGCACCAAAAAATGTGCTGAAAAACTCGGCTTATATACGAGTATATACAGTACTGTGGATTGGTTCTGGTGGTGGGATGCAGGTCTGGACAGCTGTCGTCATCCTATTAGATAGGTAAGAATGAATGTGTGTGTGTAGCCCTGGTACACAATACCAGGAGGATGAGTGGAGAGGTAACGGTTAAGGGCTCTCCATGATATCACGTACACTTCGGACACACCCAGCAGGGGTGTGGAGGGGAGTGCTGAGTAGTCTGAGTTGAGTTCAGTCAGTGACTCGAAAGAGTTAGGAAGTGCAGTCTTTGTGCAGTTCAGAAAGTGGAGTCCAGTAAAGGTGAGCCAGTTCACCTCAGCCTGGTCAGAGCTGTGCCCCACTAGAGGACGGACTGAGACATCTGTTGAGAATCTGAGCAAATCGAAGGGCATAGTGGAAGAGAACAGAAAAGTGCCATAGGTATAGAATACCTGCACATTGTTACCGGTCACTGGAGACCGAAGCATCACCATAGCTTCATGCATGGTGGTAGGAAACCCAGAGGCTTACCGGACCTTAGGTAGCGGAAAGCAGCCCCTGAAGAGTCAGTACGTAACTGGGGTCAGGGAGAGTGAGAACCTTGAGTCAGTGCACGACAGGAATTGGAACTCAGCTCTCTCAGAAGAAGGCTCCAACCACAAAACTGACCGGGCAGCACAGCTTTGGAATAGCTGGAGATTATAGAGGGAACTACGCTTCATGCTGGTTGGACTCTTCATCATTGGAAAGTAAAGGAGGCCCCTAACTTGCTTAGCCGTTGCCTCAAAGCTCATCCTCCATCAACCCCATCAGCCTCCCTGGGACCTGCCTGAACAACTTGAAGTAAAGGTATGGAAAGACGCTGATGTGTGAGACTGTGTTATTTGATTGCATGCCTGCACAACCCTGCCTTAACCATCGACCTGAGGGACGAGTCTCACCTGTAGGGGACCCGACATCTAGCTGCCTCACCATCCCCTCAGAGATCTACAGCAGCGCTGGTACAAATTACCAGAGACTACAGGTGGCGTCACGAACTGTATATAAATCTATCCCCTGTAAATATTCCCCCAACATACGCCAGACCGCTAGGGCCACAGACCGAGCCACCGCTACCTGTGACAATCCCCATAGACTTCCATGGGCTCGGCTCTGAGTACCCCATTGCCCTGGTAATCCACAATTGTGGTGGCGGGTCGAGACAAATTGGCGTCACGAACAGGATACGAAACTTGCAGCATTGCGAGCCCTGTGTGCCTGTGGAGTGTTTTGGCGAAAAAGACTGTTGCTGTTGTTTGGCGCCAAATACCGCCATATTTGCCGCCAGATTCGCGCCCTAAGGCGCTGGAGAAGAAGGTGGGCGTACCTGAAAGAGCGCGCAGAGTCTTGGACACGCCCCTGGCTCTGACTCAGCGGCAGGTCCTGCAACAGGAAGTGAACGCTCTGACATCAGAGCGCCTGCGACGAAGGTCCTGTTCCCACTGCTGTGCCTGTGAAGTAGCAGCGTCTGAAACCGGTAGGCTCCGTTTAACCAAGGGGGCGCTAAGATGTCACAACAACCGGCTGACAGTGCGGCCCCAGCCGGAGTCCCCAATCCCGCACCGTCTGGTATTGTAGCGCCAGATGGGGGCGCAGGCCCTGCACCCAGTCCGGTAGTCCCGATCATGCCACTAACGCTCCCATATATGCCTGGGGCGAAATGGCTTCCCCAGTACAGCGGTGAGCCAGGCACATTAGCAGGCTTCAAGCGGAAGTTATGCAGCATCCTAGAAATGTACTCCATGCCTGAGAGACAAAAAGCTGCTGTGCTAATAGGGCAGCTAACTGGCGCTGCTGAGAGGGAAGTGGAGACTTGGGATACCGTTGATCAGGAGTCGGTACCTGCGATCTTCCTTAAGCTGCATGCCATATTTGAAGACCGCACAGAAACGGATCTCCGGATGGCCTTCTATCACTGTTCACAACAGCCAGGTGACAGCATCCGGGACTACGCTTGCCGACTACAAGGAGCCCTGAGAGCCCTTAAGCAGATTAATAATTTAAATGCTATCGATGAGAATAAAATGCTGAAAGAACAATTTATCCAGGGATTGAGATCCCAAGAGGAACGCAGAACTGTAAACTGGTGGTCCTTAGATCATCCGGATGCTACCTTTGATGCCCTAAAAGACATGGCAATAAAAGGGCTGCGGCCCCTGGGCAAACTTGAGGTGGCAACCCAACATCATCAGGCTGAAGTCACTCTGGAACCGGCAGTAAACCCCTTTTCCCCGTTAGTGGCCGAAGCCAAAGCGCAGGTGACCCCTCCTAGTGAATTGGATTGTCTGCGCTCAGAGGTGCGCCAGCTGACTAAAAATCTGGCTGCTGTAATGAGTGCCCTGCAACTGCGGAAAGAGGAAGAAGGGAAGATCTTGTTAGCAGACTGCCCAGAAGACGTCCCGTGGATGCACCGGAGAAGAAAGAAGACGTCGCCCCCCCAGAGGAGGACAACGCCACCCCCAGGAGCGACCTCTGATCAACACCCTCCTCGTCGAGAGATCATCTGTTACCGATGCAACCGGAAAGGTCATCTGTCTCCACAGTGTCCTTTAAACGGGCAGAACCTGGGTCCAAGGGCCAACACCCAGGAGAATACCCGTCAGGCCCCCTAGACTGGAACCGCAGGTATGTGGGTGGGCGACCCTACCTGTCTATCATCTTAGATGGTATTGCAGTTCCGGCATTGTTAGACACTGGGTCCCAGGTGACCCTAATTCCTGATGCCCTCTATACTAAGTACTGGTCAATGGACAGTCTTAAACCCCCGAGCTCTGACTTTACCGTGTATGCTTCTAATGGTCTTCCTGTAGAAGTACTTGGGACAAAATGTGTAGATGTAAAAGTGGGCAGAGAGGAGTTGAAAGACCAGGGGCTTCTGGTAGTAAAGACTGTAAATGAGGAGAACGGTTTAAATATAATTTTGGGTACTAACATTATCGGTAATTGTTTGGGAGAAGTTGTGTTCTTGCTCCAACAGCTCGCTGAGATTGCCCGACCAAGGCAGAGAGGAGTAATCCAAAGAGAGATCCGGGCCCTGGTGTGTCAGCAGCAAGCGAAGCTTACAGACGGCGAAATTGGTAATGTACGGGTCACTGACTCGGATCCTATTGTGATACCCCCAATGAGTGAAATGATCATTTGGTGCAGGGCAGCCATAGGTCTGAGAGGACAGAATTACCAAGCTGTAGTAGAACCCCACCATTCAGAACATAGACCTACACTTATGACTGCTAGAGGAGTAGTAGAAGTGGTGAATGGAAGAGTACCGGTACGGCTTCTCAATTGGGGAGATGATGAGGTAAACTTACCCCGTTATGCAACCATTGCTAAACTACATGCTGTTGACAATAATTCTATTCTCCCCGGCTGAGTCCTTAGACTCCTGTCAAATAGCGGAGGACAATGACCCAGCAACTCAGGTGGCGGAATGGTGTCAGCAACTCCATGTTGGGACGGACACACACCCGCTCACCAGAAGCAAGGGTATTACGGGTGGTGCAAGAGTACGCCCAAGTGTTTAGCAAGAATCCACTTGATTTTGGGATAATTAAGGGAGTACAACATCATATCCCTACAGGCAGTCATCCTCCCATCAAAGAGCGGTATAGGCCCATACCTCCAGCTCATTATCAGAAGGCTAAAGAAATGTTGCATGATATGAAGAAAGCTGGGGTGATAAGGGATAGTTGTAGCCCCTGGGCAGCCCCTCTAGTTCTGGTTAAAAAGAAAGATGGTAGTATGAGAATGTGTGTGGATTACAGGCAGGTGAACCGCATAACACACAAGGATGCATACCCGTTACCACGCATAGAGGAATCATTAGCTGCTCTGAAAACGGCTAACTACTTTTCTACCCTTGATCTGACTAGTGGTTACTGGCAAGTGGCTGTGGCTGAGGAGGATCGTGAGAAAACGGCTTTCACCACCCCAATGGGGCTCTGTGAGTTCGACAGAATGCCGTTTGGGCTCAGCAGTGCCCCAGGAACATTTCAGAGAGTGATGGAAAATTGTCTGGGACATCTCAATTTTGAAACCGTGCTGCTATACCTAGACGACGTTATCGTGTATTCCAAGACATATGAGGACCATCTGAAACACCTGGCAGAAGTATTTGAGTCTCTGTCCAGGTACGGGATGAAGTTGAAACCCTCAAAATGCCATCTACTCAAGCAGAAGGTACAATACTTGGGGCACATCGTCAGTTCGGAAGGAGTAGCGCCGGACCCAGAGAAAGTCACTGCCATCCAGAAGTGGCCGGAGCCGAAGAACCTTAAGGAAGTGCGACAGTTCCTGGGACTAACGGGTTACTACAGAAGGTTCGTGAAAGATTACACGAAGAAGGCAGCTCCTTTACAGGACCTCCTAGTAGGACAATCCCTAAAGAGCAGAAACCCTCCCTTTAATTGGGGTAAAGAACAGGCTGAAGCATTCCAAAAGATGAAAGAGATCCTTACAGGTGATGAGATCTTAACCTATCCTGATTACAGCCAACCGTTCCTGTTGTACACCGACGCCAGTAATGAAGGGTTGGGAGCAGTTCTCAGTCAGAAGCAGAATGGCCAAGAAAAAGTCATCGCATATGCCAGCAGGAAACTCAGGCCAACTGAAAGGAATCCGGAAAATTATAGCAGCTTCAAGCTGGAGTTTCTGGCGCTGGTCTGGGCCATTACTGAAAGATTTAAGCACTATCTGGCCTCCAATCGGTTCACTGCGTTTACAGATAACAACCCTTAACGCACCTGGAAACCGCCAAGCTGGGTGCCATGGAGCAGCGATGGATGGCTCGGTTGTCCAATTACCAGTTTACTATCAAGTACCGGGCAGGTCGAAAGAATGCTAATGCTGACGCATTGTCTCGAATGCCGCATGACTCTGATACGGAAGAAGAATCGGATGACCTGGAAGAAATTGAGCTACCTGCGTTCCATCGAAATGGGGTAGTCCACGAGCATCGAGTCAACAGAAAGCAGTATGGTGCAACATTAAATCCTTTACCCCATCACAGCTGGAAAGAGACTCAGGACAGTGATCCAGTGGTCAGCCGCATCAAGGAGTTGTTAAGACAGGAAGGCTCCTCTTTGGAAAAGGATGCACCTATGTCAGCCAAGCTCCTGTGGAACGAGAAAAGCAGGTTGTTCCTATACCGTGAGAAGTTGTGCAGGAGATACGTCAATCCCAGAACCCATGAGATGGTCTGGCAAATAGTGGTCCCCAAGGCAGACGTCCCAATGGTGTTGGAAGCATACCACGATCAAGCAGGACACTTTGGCTGGAGAAAGCTGGAGGCCCTGTTGAGATGCCGGTTCTACTGGGTAGGGATGCGCAGCTCCATTGAGAGGTGGTGTCGGAACTGTGGACCCTGTGGTCTCAGAAGAAAGGACTACGGTAGTCAGAAGGCACCCCTGCAACCTATCCGGACGACTCGTCCCTTGGAGATTGTGGCCCTGGACCATGTCAAACTGTCGCCAAGTAGATCTGGATACTCATACGCCCTGACCATGGTGGACCATTACTCCAGATTTCTGGTGGTTGTTCCAGTTAAGGACCAGACCGCAGTGACGGCAGCGAAAACCTTTCAAGCAAGCTTCTGCAGACCGCATGGGTATCCGGAGCAAGTATTAACCGATCAAGGACCTGCTTTCGAAGCTGATTTATTCAAGGAATTCTGTCACATGTACGGGTGCAAGAAAATTAGAACAACGCCATACCACCCTCAAACCAACGGTCTTTGTGAAAAAATGAACCATATTGTCCTTGACTTGTTGAGATCCATACCGTTGGAAGACAGAAATCGATGGCCGGACTTACTACCTGATTTGGTTGATTTGTATAACCATATACCTGTAAGTTCTACTAACTGCACTCCAGCCTATCTTATGAGAGCAAGGCCCGGAAGACTACCAATGGATTTAGAACTTGGAGTAGTAGAACCGGAGGCAGACGACGCCGTTGAAAACTGGGACATAAATCGGCAAGAGCAGTACAGAAGAGTGCAAATCTGTGTGGAGGAAAGTCTCAACAAGGCACGGGAGAAACAGGAAGATATTTACAACAGAAATGCTCCTGCCAAGCCTTTGATGCCTGGAGAAGTGGTATTAAAAAGGAAAAGGAAAATGCACAAATTGGATAACCAGTGGGAAAAAGAACCCTACGTTGTACAAGATTCTAAATATGACAACAGAAAAGTTTGTATCATCAGTAAGGACGGAGGAAGAACAATAACCACTGTGTCCAGAGACCATTTGAAATTGTGTCCAGAACCCTTAAAGCTTTGTGAAAAGAACCCTGTCATCAATCAAGAGGAAGGAAAGGAAGAGGTCATACACACGGATCTGGGAGATTTTCCTGCGGATTGGCCCCGACTGGGAGATGCTGTAATAGTTCCAGTGTTGCAGTTTTATCAGCCACAAGAGGAAGTTCTACCTCCAGTTGTGCCCGTGGTGCCAGTTGAGTCCGTTCAGGAGTTACCCATTCCAGCAACACCTCAACCTACGGAATTTCAAGAAGGATCATCAGAAGCAGCGCCCCATACTATGGGATCCCCTGGTGAAGCTGACTCACACCGCCCAGCCATCAGTACGCTTGCCAGATCCATAGAAAGATTGAGGCAGTTCTATAGTTTGCCGTTACGCAGTGCAGACAGATCACAACTTAATATACCTGAAGCTACTCCACGTAGATCAGAGCGAATCACAAAAGGGAAGATACCCATTCGATACCAGCAGTAATTATAACAAATTAATGTGAATATTGTAAAAAGTATATATATATGTGTCTTTTCTTTATGGTGTCTTATAATGGACTGAGAGGCTGAGGACTGTGCCAGCCCAGAACTTATCTTGTAAATAGTTGCACTAAGGTGCCTTATAATGGTTTCACACGAAGCCTAGACTTACCTCTGAACATAAAACCCGTGTGGTGAGGCACTGAGTGAGGTCTGCATTCGGATGTCCTGCAGCCCACCCAGGACCCACGTTGAAGGTTTGGTGCGGGTCCTTCACAAGAATATTGTCGTTTATTTATGAACATGTTTATTTAATATTTCGTATTTTTTCTATATTCAATGTGTTGTTAGCAACGTTCAAGACATCCTTACCTCCCGGATGGGACGAATTAATGTTTAATGTTGATGTTTAATGCATAAACAAAATTGTCTCTTTGTATTTCACAGCCCGGGAGTGCTGTCGTTTACCATGGGGAATGTGTAGCCCTGGTACACAATACCAGGAGGATGAGTGGAGAGGTAACGGTTAAGGGCTCTCCATGATATCACGTACACTTCGGACACACCCAGCAGGGGTGTGGAGGGGAGTGCTGAGTAGTCTGAGTTGAGTTCAGTCAGTGACTCGAAAGAGTTAGGAAGTGCAGTCTTTGTGCAGTTCAGAAAGTGGAGTCCAGTAAAGGTGAGCCAGTTCACCTCAGCCTGGTCAGAGCTGTGCCCCACTAGAGGACGGACTGAGACATCTGTTGAGAGTCTGAGCAAATCGAAGGGCATAGTGGAAGAGAACAGAAAAGTGCCATAGGTATAGAATACCTGCACATTGTTACCGGTCACTGGAGACCGAAGCATCACCATAGCTTCATGCATGGTGGTAGGAAACCCAGAGGCTTACCGGACCTTAGGTAGCGGAAAGCAGCCCCTGAAGAGTCAGTACGTAACTGGGGTCAGGGAGAGTGAGAACCTTGAGTCAGTGCACGACAGGAATTGGAACTCAGCTCTCTCAGAAGAAGGCTCCAACCACAAAACTGACCGGGCAGCACAGCTTTGGAATAGCTGGAGATTATAGAGGGAACTACGCTTCATGCTGGTTGGACTCTTCATCATTGGAAAGTAAAGGAGGCCCCTAACTTGCTTAGCCGTTGCCTCAAAGCTCATCCTCCATCAACCCCATCAGCCTCCCTGGGACCTGCCTGAACAACTTGAAGTAAAGGTATGGAAAGACGCTGATGTGTGAGACTGTGTTATTTGATTGCATGCCTGCACAACCCTGCCTTAACCATCGACCTGAGGGACGAGTCCCACCTGTAGGGGACCCGACATCTAGCTGCCTCACCATCCCCTCAGAGATCTACAGCAGCGCTGGTACAAATTACCAGAGACTACAGGTGGCGTCACGAACTGTATATAAATCTATCCCCTGTAAATATTCCCCCAACATACGCCAGACCGCTAGGGCCACAGACCGAGCCACCGCTACCTGTGACAATCCCCATAGACTTCCATGGGCTCGGCTCTGAGTACCCCATTGCCCTGGTAATCCACAATTGTGGTGGCGGGTCGAGACATGTGTGTGCTGTAATAAAGATTGTGTGAATGCTTAGATGAAATGGCAATCATAAGGCAGCCAGGAATGTATGTCAGACATCCCATGATCTATGCAGACTAGCTGTTTACTTCATGTAGTATGGGCTGTCCACAAGAGTCATTTCAGGATAGGCAGGAACATAGTGCAGGTCTGGACATCTGTCGTCATCCTATTAGATAGATAAGAATGAATGTGTATGTGTGTGTGATGTAATAAAGATTGTGTGAATGCTTAGATGAAATGGCAACTATAAGGCAGCCAGGAATGGATGTCTGACATCCCATGATCTATGCAGACTAGCTGTATACTTCATGTAGTATGGGCTGTCCACAAGTCATTTCACAATAGGAAGGAACGTAGTTAGGTAGCTTTCATAATGTGTGTATAATAATTAGAAAATGTTCAATAAAAACAATTTAAACAAGAAATAAAATATCTGCTTAGTAAGAAAATGTTTTTGTGACTCTTTCATGAACATCAAGCTTCAGTGCCTCTACCAGGTTACGGCCATTATCACACACGACCATGCCTGGTTGTAGGTTCAGTGGTGAGAGCCACAGATCTGTCTGGTATGTTATACTTTTCCACAACTTTTCTGTGGTGTGCTGTTTGTAACTCAAACAAATTAGTTTCAGCAGAGCCTGTTGCCACTTCACTGATGCAGTGCCGCAGTTGTTCCAAACTGATATGAATGACATGCTCCGCGATGATAATTCAGAGATGGAGGATGATGAGGAGGAGAAGCAGGAACTAGTGTTTAAAGTGGAGGAAACCCTGATGGAACTAGAGCCCACAATACTCAGCGTCGGTAGCACGTGCCGTCCCAGGGTTCAACTCGGTCCCGACCTCACAAGGTTCACCCAGTGTGCCATTTGGGAAATGTAGCGTCCTTGGCCACAAGCACTTGTCCACGTGCTGAATGTTAAGTGGACCTTCCCATTAACTGCGTTGATCAGGGCATGGATGATGTTATGGGATATGTTCTGGTATAAGGCGGGGACAGCACACCAGGAAAAATATTGACTGCTGTAGACCGAGTACTAAGAGACGTCTGCCTCCTTGAGTTTGACCAAAGCATCAGTGTCCACAAGCCTAAACTGCAACTTTTCCAGGGCAAGCAGTCTGGAAATGTGCCCGTTTAGTGTTTGGGTCTGTGGGTGTGTAGCTGGGTATTTCTGTGTTTCGAGGCCTGGGGTAAAGACAGTGGAATGCTGCGCTAGGACAAAGAATTTAATATGGTTGCTGATGGTGCTTGCGAATGTACAACAAAAGGTGCAGACCTCTTCCTGCCTGTTGCGGTTGGTTCTGCGGATCCCTCCCTCTCTTTGCTGTACTCACTCTGCATGGCACCTTCCCAGGTAGGGTCAGTGACTTCATTGTCCAACACCTCATCTTCTGCTTCCGCACTCGGGTGATCCTGACTTGTTGATTTACCAACATCATTTGTTGGAAATTGTGTCTCATATCATCTACCTCTTGAGACTTATTGCCACTCTCCACCATCGTCTTCTTCTTGCTGTGGCTGCTCAAATAGTTGGGTATAACTAGGCACAATCTCCTCATGTCCCACTTGAAATGTGCAGGGCAAGAGTCCAGAATTAATAAATGGAAATTTAAAGAGCTCCTCGGAGTCCAAGTGTGGGATCACTTTTCTCCTGGGACTCGCGTGGCTGTCAAAGCTGAATGCATAGTGAAAAAAACAGCCTGTAATAGCCAAACGGTGCAAAATGTTTAACTGAACCCAAGTGCAAAAATGACTTTTAGCTGCAAATACATGCATTTAAATGAAAAATGAATTTTTTTTTTCTCAAAGGTTGACTATAAACTTTACCTTTAAAGTTATAGTCAACCTTTGAGAAAAAAAAATGCAAACAACAGACAATTTCCATTGTGGCTGTGTCTTATCATACATATTTGAATGTACAAACAAACGGACATTATATGCATTGAAACACTAATTACTTCTTACACAACAAAGCGCATGCACAGTGGGGAAAAAAGTATTTAGTCAGCCACCAATTGTGCAAGTTCTTCCACTTAAAAAGATGAGAGAGGCGTGTAATTGACATCATAGGTAGACCACAACTATGAGAGACAAAATGAGAAAACAAATCCAGAAAAAACCACCTTGTCTGATTTGGCAAGATTTATTTTGCAAATTATGGTGGAAAATGTTGTGAATGGGTTTGAGATGAGTTCTGAGCAGAGGCTCCCTCTGGTGGTTGCAGGCGGTGCTAGTCTGTCCAGTGAAGATTGTGAGGACTGGGAATCAGGTGTTACTGACTGGTCTTATATAAGGGAGTCACCTTCCCATCAGGGTTGCCGGTGATCAATTGTTCTGGTCTGAATCCTTTATTCCAGTTTCCCTTGTAGCCTGCTGTGTCGTGTCTGCATCTCCTGCTACAGATAAGACATTTTCTTCTTTTGTGTTTGTGCTATATTTTTGCATTTTGTCCTGCACTTCTGTGGGGGCCTTCAGGGTCCCCTCCGGGGGCTTCTGCCCTCTCAGTTTTGTTCAGCCACTGATGTTTGTACTTTTGCTTTTTCCAGTTTTTTCAGTGGCTGCTGTTTTGATTTTGTTACACCAGAGAACTAATTTAGGTGGTAGAGGTCGTGTGATCTCAGGTGTTTTTGAAATTAGTAGGGTTGGTGCTTTTCAGGGTTTTCTGGGATTGCAGTAAGTACCCTTCCTATCCTTTTCTATTTAGTTAGTTTGGGCCCCAGCGTTTGCTCATACTATTTTCTTTCTGTGTCAGTATTTCATCTTGTCTAACCGCCATTACATGTTTGGGGGCTTTCTATTATCTTTGGGGTTCTGCTCCGGGGCAGATAGCTTTCCTATATCTATCTTTAGATGTAGTTAGTTTCTCAGGCTGTGACGAGGCGTCTAGGACCAACGTAGGAACGCTCCACGGCTGCCTCTAGTTGTGGTGGTTAGTCAGGGTACTGCAATCTCATAGATTCCAACTGCTCTGGTGTATTGCCTTTTTTACCTGCACTCCTCAGCTACCGAAACATAACAGTATCACCGGCCTAAAAATTGAAAATTGTATGGTACTCACAGAAGGGAAAAAATATTGTCAGAGTTGTCAGAGATATTTTTCTGTTTGTTGCATTTTTTTTTTTCCCTCTGTATCTCTGGGTGCTGGGGAGGATCTTTTCTCTCAATGGAGTTTGCACAGTTGTCTGGCCGTGTGGATCAGCTTGCCACTGAGGTTCGGAGTATTGCTATCTATCTTGCTGGGTTGCCTGTTGTGGAACCTAGGATTCCCATGCCAGATTTGTTTTTAGGGGATCGAGCTAAGTTTCAGAATTTCAAAAATAATTGTAAATTGTTTTTTGCCTTAAAATCTAAGTCCTCAGGGAACGCAGCGCAGCAGGTTCAAATTATCATCTCTCTCCTGCGCGGCGATCCTCAGGATTGGGCTTTTTCCCTGATACCTGGGGATCCTGTTTTGAGTGATGTTGATGCATTTTTTCAGGCCTTGGGGTTATTGTACGATGAGCCTAATGTCACTGATCAAGCTGAGAAAGCCTTGTTGGCATTAAATCAGGGGCTTGATGACGCTGAGTTATACTGTCAGAGATTCCGTAGGTGGGCAGTCCTGACCAAATGGAATGACGACGCTTTGGCAGCCCTTTTCCGGAAGGGTCTGTCAGATAAAGTAAAGGATGTTATGGTGGGATTCCCTGTCCCTCTGGTCTCAATGATTCTATGTCATTAGCGATTCAAATTGACAGACGTTTGCGTGAGCGGAGAAGTATGCGTGGAATGGTGTTGCCTTGTGAACCAGCTTCTGAACCCATGCAGTGTGATAGAGTGGTGTCTGGGGCACAGCGTCATGAGTTTCGAAAGCGCAATGGGTTATGTTTCTACTGTGGTGATGCCTCTCATGCTATTTCAGTCTGCCCTAAGCGGGGAAGAAGTTTTGCACGCTCAGTTGTCTTGGGTAGTGTTCAGACTAAGTTTTTATTAACTGTCACTCTGATATGCTCTCTGTCCTCATTTTCTGCTCAGGCTTTCGTTGATTCTGGAGCAGCTATTAACCTGATGGATTATGATTTTGCTAAACGTTGTGGATTTCCCTTGATACCCCTACAGAAGTCTATTCCCCTACTGGGGATCGATTCTACCCCTTTGGCTGAGAATAAACCCCAGTTTTCTACTCAGGTGATAATGAGGGTTGAACCTGATCACCAGGAGTGCTGCAAATTTTTGGTTCTGTATAATCTGCATGACATTATCGTGCTGGGTATTCCTTGGTTACAGTCTCATAATCCTGTTTTGGATTGGAAATCTGTGTCTGTAACCAGTTGGGGCTGCCAATGTGTTAATACCATCACTCCTGTTTTTTCTGCCTCCCCCCAGGCTCAGTATGTTCCTGACTTTTTGATTGATTTTTCTGATGTGTTTAGCGAAAGTAAATCTGCATCCTTGCCTCCCCATAGGAGCTATGACTGCGCTATTGAATTAGTGCCGGGTAGTAAATTCCCTAAAGGTCGCCTTTTTAACTTGTCTGTACCTGAACATGACGCTATGCGGTCTTATATCAAGGAATCATTGGAGAAGGGTCATATCAGACCATCCTCTTCACCTGTCATGTGTGCATTGCCACGAAGATCGTCGCGGTTGCACATTTTGACTTCTCACAGCTGAGCTGCTGTTTCTTTGTGTTTGGCAGCTAGGGAGTTAATTCTGTCTGTGCTCGGTGCTGGGACTGGGTGCAGTTTCTCCCGGCTGCAATTGATTATTTGTTGATTGGTTTCCTTTAAATTCCTGGTTGTCTGCTTGGGGAGTTGCCAGTGAAACCTTCATGCAGACCACAGATAGGAATGAATCTGTATAGACTTTAGTTGTGAGCTCCTTAGTTGTTCTAAGCTCAACTTGGTTAGAGTTTATTTCCCAGACCATTTATGTTCCTTTGGTGTTTGAGTGTGTATGCAAGCGAGTGTTATCCTGTCTGTCTTATATGTCTAATCTGTGTATTTAGCTGAGATCAGCCCATATCCCTTTGGTGGTAGTCAGGATCCTTCTTAGGACTGATTACAGGGTTCAGGGTCTGATAGGAGACAGGGTTAGGTTGGAGACTTGGACCTCTGAACCATTATCAGTACCTCCAAGGTGAGGGATTAGTTAGGACCCCAGTTTAGGGTCAGGTTAGATCCCGGTCCACCTCTTTCCTGTTTCAGCTCATCAAGTCCTCAAGATTAACCC